>NGKJ01000093.1:0-27594 GCA_002162495.1 Myriosclerotinia curreyana | reverse complement strand
CCCCCCAGACGCACGCATCTAATTCTATCCACATCCTGTACAACTGGTCGGACTACAAATATCTCGAAATCCTGCAATCTCCGCGAAAGCAATGAAACCGAACTATTCAAGCTCTTACTCTATGATATTATTTTTCCGGAAAAAAGAGCGTCACCTTATCATGCGTTACTGGATTTCACGATGATGGCTTTTAATGGGGCGTGGAGATGACCCCGGGACAGTGGAGGATTTTATGATGGAGGGCGGGGTTAGAGGTTGTGGGGGTTTGGGGGTTTGGGTGGGGAATCGAGGGGATGTACGGTAGTATTGAATTGCGATATCCAGTGGCATCAATGGAGAGAATCGGGATGAGATTGGGAAGGCTGTTTTTAGGGGTTAGGGGATGGGGAAGAGAGGGAGGGCTGATGAAGCGAATTTGGAAAATGGAGAGAGTGAGTGATACTCCCCCCCACCCCACATTCTCCTGTGGGTGAATTCTACTTCTCCATGTCAATGTTACAAAGAGACACACTTGAATTCGAGACATGTATAGTCAGTCCTCTATCATTTTAGATCCGATCAAATAAAGCCTTTTCCATTCGCCTAAGCACTACATCCGTAAAGTGAACACTGGCTTTATATCGCTTACTCCAATATTCCCAATACTTTGAGTACGAACCAACGCCCATCAATAATACCTCTGGATGGAACTTGATAGTAATGCGACAGTGTCATTCGGATGGAGAGATGAACTAGGGGCGAGGAAGGCTATTTGATCATTGGAACCCACATTGTCTGGGCCATGATTACTCTATCATTCACGTATCTGAATGACTAGAAATACCATGCAAATATGATACGTTGGATGGGGGTGAGTCCAAGAGGGATATGCATCATTTCGGTGAAATCTGATCCACTTGGGCAGTACATTATTAGAAACATTTGTATCATGAATTCACGCCATACAAAACGAAAGAAATAATTTAATAATATTCTCGAACCTAAAACTCCGACTAAGATTCTTATTATGTACCATGAACTGATCCCGCAATGCCGTTTGGGTATCTTCGAACGCCTGCCATGCGAAACAATTAGGACTCCTATGCCATGCACCAGTCCACCCTAAAACTATCAAGCTACCCACCATGCAACATGCCTCGCCATATATTGTTCGTTGGCTAGACAAATGGGGTGAACTTTGTGCGTCCGCTAAATCTATCCAAATCATCCTGTTGAGACTGATCCATATATACATCATCATCATCATCATCATCCACCTCGAGTCGCCTTTTTGACTTTAACGGCATAGTCGCGTCAGCCTGTCGAGTTTGGGTAACGCTTCTTCTTGCTTCGAGAAGTTGGTGGTAATTGAGCAACGTATGTTTCATCTCGTCATCAAAAGCAACACAAAACCGTTGGTTTTGTACGTATTGTATCGCTTCCACGAGACCTAGTTCATAGGTCGCCATGAGATATGCTACGACAACAGCAGCGGATCGCTCATTCCCAGATTCGCAAAAGAGAAGAACTTTTGGTGTTTCTGCCAACGTCTGACCATTTCCGAAGTGAGGATTCCGATGTCGAAATACTCGGATGAGATGATCATTTATAGTCTGTATGGCTCGAGGAAATGCGGCTATAAGTTCCATATTTCCACTAACATCGATAGTACCAGCTTCGATATTCAATTGCTGTGCGACTTTTGCACCACTTAGAATTCTTGCTTGAGCTGTCATGGTATCTCTAATCACGAGTAACATTGTGATCCCTTCTCGTCTCACCGTCTCAATATCTCTTGCGCCTGAGGACGGTCCCAAATAAAGAAAAGATAAGATCGGTTGAATATGGCGTCGCATTTCATATCTCCAGTCTGATCGTTCCACGGATACATTTTGTCCTCTTGTGATTATGCTCAATATCTCTCGAGTTTCTTCTTCATCGCCTAGCCCGCGATACTCTGATAAAACGATTCGAGTATTTGAACCGATAACTGGTGGTATGTGAATATGAGGTGGCGAAGGAGGCTAAAGAAAGTCAGTTGATTATAACTCAAAAGTATTTATCAGGAAAACATACTCTCCAGGAATATAAGGTAGTAGGAGTGGTTCCATGCTCCACAGCCCTCGACGCAAAATCTCCCGAATGCATTCCCATGCCCATGCCCATGCCCATCTCCATTGTAGGTGGAAACATTGTGTATGACAATGTATAAATGATGTGGAAACGATCGATTGCAGTCGCTGAAGTTTGTGGTGATCTGGAGGTAAGACTTTGGGGGTAAGGAAATTGTTGAAGTTGTTACCAAGTAGGAAGACCCGTTGCAGACAATGATAGAGGAATCGTCAGAAGATACTGTTTAAAAGATTTGAGGACTTGAGATAGAGAGAGTAGTCAATAGATTCGAGATTATCGATCAAAGAAAATGTCGAACTTGATGTGTCATTTTACTTGTACTCAAAGATATTCTTTATGAGTGTTAGAGTACATTTATGTTCTGTGATATCATGTTCGAGTACAGCCCGAGGTTCTTTCCCTTCCGTACGGCATATAGTTTATCCGATACAGTTAGAGCTCGGAAATTCGGTCACAGTACAGTGTGGCTTGTAACTCTCCCTTATTACTTTGGGGGTTGAGCTTCCAAGCCCAAATCAAAGCCGTATCAAAAATGTCTAACAAACGAATTGAACAAAGCGAAATCGAGAAATATTGGGAAATCTTTGCATCTCTATCAAATGGTGGAACACATCTTACTGGTGCGCAGGCAGCACCAATACTGAAAAATAGTCAACTTCGAGACGATCAACTCGAACGGATATGGGATCTGGCAGACGTGGACAACGATGGGAACCTAGATTTTGAGGAGTTTTGTGTAGCTATGAGATTGATTTTCGATCTTGTCAACGGGGTATGGCAATTTGATATCAGTATTATTAGAACGGATTTTAATGCGAGGATCTTATAGGAATATGCAGATGTACCACCAGCACTACCTGACTGGCTCGTTCCGGAATCGAAAGCACATTTAGTCCAGGCTAACAGAGCACTCACCGGTAGACAAGTTCAATTCGAACGTGTTGAAGATGATGACGATACTCCGGGTTTGAAAGATGGCTTCGATTGGTACATGAGTCCGTCAGACAAGTCCAAATACGAAGAGATATATTCTGCGAATAGGGATGGCAAAGGAGATATCACTTGTAAGCACATGAGCGCTAAAGCCTGCTTCCAACTAAGTCTGACTCTGCAAAGTCGAATCTCTAGATACCCTCTACTCTTCACTTGAAGTTCCAGACACCGATATTCGCTCTGCCTGGAACTTGATCAATCCATCTGCTGCCCCAGCCATTACAAAAGAGGCCACTCTCGCCTTCCTACACATACTTAACAATCGACACGAAGGATATCGCATTCCTAGAACCGTGCCTCCGTCGCTTAGAGCAAGTTTCGAACGAAATCAAATCGATTACCAAATAGATAATCAACGTGTAGCATCGCCGGCGCAAAAATGGGGCGCTACCGGTGGAGAAGAAACAAGCACTGGTCGTAAAGCGAAATTCGGAGAGACATATATGAGTCGACTTGGTATAGGTGGAAAGAGTAGCTACAGACCTACAGGTACAGATTTTTCGGGCACGAAAACGACCGAGGAATGGGAGGAAGTGAGATTGAAGAAGCAACTTGCGGAGCTTGAGACCAAGATTGAGAAGGTTGAATCTGCAGCTGCAGCAAGATCTGGTGGACGACGTGATACCAAGCCAGCCTTAGTCAAAAGAGAATTGGAACAACTACTAGATTACAAACGCCGGGAATTACGAGATTTGGAATCTGGTGAGGGTAAGAGTAAAGTTGGTGCTAGCCTAAAGGAAGTTGGGGATGAGATTGCTACGGTCAAGGAACAGGTCGATGGGTTAGAAGCACATTTGAGGTCACGAGAACAGGCTTTGGAAGAATTGAAGCAGGAGATTGAGAATGCGAAGAGTGGTTGATAGATAGATTCATTTACTACTACTAATTCTAATTGTTTATAAGCGAGCCAAGCGGTGTTACTTCCATGACTTCTAGGACGATGTCGTTATTTCATAAATGGTATCAATGTTTGAGAAGCCTAGAAGCGGTGTGCCAGCCGAGCTAGTTAGGCCAGTTGCAACGCTATTCACATGGACCTAAAACTCCAACACCCATACAAATCTCAATAATCCCGTACAAGTCTGAAATCCAATCAACCTGTGAAATGTACCGCACTATCCCCTCTTTACCCCGATTGAAAGGAGTATGATTACTATGGCGTAGGTGAGGCGAGACCGCTGTACTATGTATATGTTTGGTGATGGGAGTATGCGAGTTTTGGATTATACAGTAGGTGGGCTACCAGTGTACTGCTGACTATGGAGATGCTGGATGATAACTCAGGGACTAGTGGATGCGACTTGTTGTAGAAATGTCGGTTTGGGAAGGAGTGGGTGTGTTGTTGGTCCGAATGTGATTTTGGGGGTAGGATCGGTGTTGGGGTGGATGGTTTGCGTTTAGATGGCTGGTTTTCGATCTTTCGAGTTTCGTGCATCGATGGTAAAGTTTCATCCATTAAACCCTTCCAATGGGTCGCATGGACTACTTCATCTGAGATGGTGAATCGAATTTTATATATCATTCGTAATAGACCAGCTACAATAATACCCCAACGCTATCACCACACATATAACGCCTCGCCATTTCTCAGTCCCTACCTAGAGTTCACCAATAAAGGCATCTTTTCATTCTCTCCATCCTCCCTATCACCCACCCCATCCATCTTCTTCCCCCTAAACCCCAAACCCCATCTCTCTCCCCCTTTCAACTTCCTCCACACCACACTCTCTCCCCACGGTCTCCACCATCCATTCAGTATCGCTATCTGCACCAAAATCCCCAATATCGACATCGTAAGTGCAAAATACACTATCGCATTCTTAACCGAGTTTGCCGTTTCTGGTTCTGCAGATTCAAGTTGAGTTATGGGATCCGTGGAGTCTGTTGAGACGATTTCTATTGTAGGAGGTAGAGGATGAGGATGAGATCGACAATGCACGATGCTTACGGGGCAATAACATATATTTTTGCGGATGAGAGCGCTGTGACATGGTGGGTTTGGTTTAGGGAGTTCGATGTTGGAGGTGAAATGGAGGAGGAGGGATATTATGATGGTCCAGAAGAGGAGGAGGGATAGCGTGAGGATGAGGATGAATTGTGCTTGGGAGATGGAGTTGGGCATTTTAGTGGTGTTTTTGTTGGAGGAGTAAGGGTGGATGTAACTTGGAGGGTTCTTGTAGAGGTAAGCTTTTGACGATATTTTCGATGGGATTTTTGGTTGGGGGGAGCGATTGCTGATTTATACTTCATTATATATAAGATGAAGATAAATAGTGGCGATGATTCAAAATGCTATCATCAGAAATACTCATACAAACGTAGGTCCTCTAAACAATCACACAAGCATGTCCTCTGTGCTATTCCTCTGCTACATCATGAATCACCTAATCACATCTCCTATTCAATAATCACTTCTCGCTAAAGTTGTTTTCGGCAAATGTCTCCGAAACGCCTAATGTCAAATTGGCATCACATTCTTGCTCAAAAGTTACTTTGTGAATTTTGCGAATCAGCTAAAGTTAATCCCAGACATCCAATCTTCACATTCGTCTAAACGGCTCGGGGAAAAACGAGTAGTGCTAGTATTTCAATACCAACAGTGAACATCGAGAGCCAATATCACAAGCTGACCAAGTTGGTTACCAACTAACCATCCAACCAACCCTAACCCCTGAACTCATAGTCAATTTCCTCGCCACTTCCTCCATCTAAACATCCATCTCCAAAGCTTCTGCTCCCTTCCTCCTCCCCTTCCCTCCTCTCACTCCCCCCTCAACCGATCCCAACCAAACCCCTCAACCCCCAATCTGTTCCCCATACCTCAACTTAAAAAGCGTAACAATCAACCCCACCACTCCCCCAAGCACAATCGGATTCCCAACCGCAACCATCATCACCATATCTCTCATTGCAATTCCATATCCATAGGCAAACCCGTGTCTCCTAGCCGGTGCTGAAGTCTGTGATTGTCTACCTGCCGTTTCTGTTGATGTTGTTTCCTCAGTATCTTGAACCCTATTTGAATTGAACCGTACCCCATCCCTTCCCTCTGTAGCTCCGGATGAATTTTGATGATGGGATGGGTGGGAGTGACGGTGTAGAGCGTTGGAATTTGATTGTTGGGGTGGTAGAGTATGTGAGAAGATGTAGATTGTGAGGAGACAAGAGGCGGTAGCTAGGAGCATCCAAAGGAGTAGGTTTTTCATTTTGGTTATCTTTGGTTATCCTTGATTTTCTTCGGTGTTGTTTGTTCGGGTTTTTTTTCTTGTAATTTGACAATTTGTTTTTTTTAGATGAACAGTGCCTACCTACAACGAGAAAATATATATATCTCCCAAAAGAGGCTGTAGCATTATGAGCTGCCGTAGAATGGTGTAAGTAAGAGTGTACAGTAGTAAGTTCCATTCTGGGCTGTAGTAGAAGAGCGAAAAGAAGATGAGCGAATGTTTGTTGTCGTGCTGTATCAAGCAGTGTGATTGCGTATTCATGATGACTCTTTATTTCTGCCGTATAAACTTTAAATATAAGCAAACATTATTCCGTGAAACCGTTGTACCGTTATACAAATCTAATGCAAACAATAACTGCAGCGCTTGCCACCGACGCCATTTTCGCCGAACTCAGAAAAGTTTATCCGGCTGTATATCATACACATCTAAGCATCCTAGCCCTATCTCCCCTCCATACTCGTCATTAAACCCCCTGCTTTCGTCTCCACAATCTTGAAGGCATCCTTATTTCCCAAGCCCTTCTCCGCCCTCTCATAGGCCCCCTCACTTCTATCACACAATGTATCTAGATCTTCCTCCGTCAAAATGTCATCGTCCTCTTTGCAAGTATATACCTCACCATCTTTCAACAATAAAGCTCTCAACGCATCCGCACTCATTCCTTCTTTAGTGTCCATTTTCTGCCCCATAGTTTTGAATCCTCCTTTCTTAATGACCAGTTTCTCTAACCTACGTTTCGCATCGGCGCTCATGAGCAAATCTTCTTCAACGGTACCTTTGGTAGCGAGGCGAAAAACGACGACAGGTTTAGTTTGACCGATACGGTGGGCACGGTCTTGAGCTTGGAGATCTTGTTGCGGATTCCAATCGCTGTCGAAGAGGATCACAGTATCAGCACTTGCAAGATTAATTCCTTGTCCACCCGCTCTGGTTGAGAGAAGGAACAATTTGAAATCCGGATCTTCGTTGAATTCTTTGATTTGTTGACGACGAAAGTCTTGGGCGACACTTCCATCAATTCGACAAACTTTCCAATTTCGCAATTCACGTGCGTAATCTTCGAGGATGTCCAGTTGAGTCTTGAATTGTGAGAAGATGAGAACCTTGTGACCTCGAGAGAATAATGATGGGAGAAGTCGATCGAGAAGTAGCATTTTCCCTGACGAAGTCACGAGAGTTTCGTTGAGTGGAATGCCGGAGTCAGCCGACCAGGGATTGTAAAAGTTCAAGGGAGAATTGCAAACCAATCGCATTTGCATGACAGGATTCCCCAGCTTTTTGCTAGAAATTTCCTTCCTCGCGAGTTCGAGGATTTTTGCATTCTCGTCTTCGCTTTGAGCCTTGTTCTTGAGTTCTGCTTCCTCCTTTTCAGCGTATTCCGCGGCAAGTTTTGTCTCAAATTCATCATCACTGAGCTCATCTTCCTCAGATGCATCGGCTTCTTTATAAACTCTTCTACTTCGTGAGTCCTTTCGGCGAACACTAACAGCTGGTGAAGCAGTCCGGCTAGACTTTGCGGACTTGTTGGTTGGTAATGCAAGCGAGTCTTCGATTATCTTGCGTTTTCTGCCAGGCTTCCCTTTTTCGACTGATGGTGCTGGTGAAGGGGCTTCACCTTTGTTCTTCGGTGGTCTGCCTGGCTTTCTCTTCGCCATCATTTGTTGGAATGCATTCTTTGGTACTGGTGTAGGCTCCAAAGCAGCAGTTTTGTTTTTAATTCGAATTGCCAGTGGTTTCTCGTCTTCGCTACCAGAGTCTTCCACGTTTGTTTCTACCCTGACGATTGTTTCAATTGACTTGCTTGATTTTTTCTTGACAGTTTTGCCCCCTGTCAATCTTTCTACAACCTTCTCCTCCAAATACTTCCGCAAGTCAGCAGTCTTATCACCAATCTTGTTGTACAATTCCATCTGCTCCTTTGTCATTGGTGCATAAAGCACATACTCTCGCTTCTTCGGAAGCATATGCTCGACATCAGCCTTCACTCGACGCAGCAATAATGGCTGGAGAATTAAGTGCATCTTCTTGACCAAATCCTGTTTCATTTGATCAGCAATAAAGTCCTCCGTACCTTCCTCATCCTGTAAATCACTAAAGTCGAACCAGCTTTCGAACATTTCCCATTGAGTGAAAATTGTAGGTAGGAGGAAGTTGAGTAATGACCACAGCTCTTTCAAATTATTCTGTAATGGCGTTCCGGTGATCAATAGACGAGTAGCAGATGTAAAGGTCCTCAGTGTTTGAAATAATTTAGACTCAGAGTTCTTCATTCGGTGACCCTCATCCTGTATTTTCTGTCAGTCATCGAGATAGTATCATGAGTATAGGACTAACAATAATGATGAATTCCCAATTGATCTTTGAGAGATCTGCATGATCCCGGAGAACAATCTCTGGACTCGTACACACAACAGGAAACTTTTCATCAGGGCGACCACCCTGAATATGCTTCATCATCCGCGTGCGAAGAAGCTCCTTTCGTTGTGGCGGCGTGCCATGATATAAAAGGACTGGTACATCCGGAGTCCATTTTTGAAATTCCTCAATCCAATTCGAAAGTGTACTCAACGGTGCAATAATCAGATGCGGACCTAAATAGTTCTCCTTCTCTCTCAGCAATGCAATAAGCGAAATCGTCTGAATTGTCTTTCCCAGCCCCATTTCATCTGCTAGGATCCCAGACATTCCTTGTATGCAAATCTCATACATCCACGTCAAACCCTCTAGTTGATATTCTCGCATCGTTCCACCGACCATACACTTTGGCTGTTCTGCCATTGTCAAATCATGTTCACCCAATGCCTTCCCATCCATTCCACTCCCCACTCGTCCCAGGGCTCTCGTCTTCCCTACCAGCACTTCCCCAAATGCCGCGCTCTTGCTCAGTAATTCATCCAATTGTTTCGCCTTAGCTTCTCGTTCCCCTTTGGATTCATTGTGCTCTGCTCTCTTTCTCGCACTTGCTTTTCGTCTCCGTTCTTCTGCCTTCGAGTTTGCTATCCGTGCTTTCTCCTCTTCTTCAAATATTTTCTTTTCTTCTTCGGTGGCAAAATTTACGTCGAACTCGGAGAATTGTTCAGGGTCAGGCTCAACCTCCTCAGGAGGTGAAGATGGAGCACTCGTGCGTGGTTTTGATACGGGGGTTTGTGAGCGACTCATGCTGGGCTGTGAACTCATGGTAGATGGAGGGACGGTTATGCTATTAAAGTTGTTTGGGTATACGATTGAGGATCGTTTGGTGGAACCAAGCTGCCGTGGGCCTTATTCCTTCAATCTACAATGACGATTAAGTAGCAGATATATCTACCTGCGCGTTTCTATATCCCCCATATATGAGTATACAAGTCTGTGGAGTGTCAATTAGCCCACAAGCCTCGCTAGGAGTATAAGGTTCGTGCCGACGAAGCTTTTGACTACTAGGCAACTTACCAACCAATTGCCACCCAAAGTTCGAACAAGATTTTGCAACGTTCAAAATTCAATCTCGGATGATAGTAACCATGAAAAGAATGAAGCTAGAAAATTGCACAATTTTGAACGTGAATACGGAAAAATCAAAGGGGTTTATGATTGGTATGCATGAGACGCGTAGATTGATTTTCACGCGACGTGAACTCATGTCATCACTAATTGATTGACGGGACAAGGCGTGACATGATTAGTAATCATGCGCCAACCCCATCCCCGGTGAGCCTTTCAGGTTATTTATAATTATAACCTATTAAAACATAGAAAAGTAGATAAATTATTATTTATCAATATTTTTCTAAGCTATTTAAATAGATTATCTTATAATCTAAATACAAAACAATCTTTTAGAATATTATATTCGATTATTCAAAATCTTTATTAATAAATAGCTTTTTTTTCTAATTAGTTATTTTATAAAAAAACATTTAAAAAAGTAATAATTCTAATATTAATAATATATATTATATTTTAAATAATTTAGAACTTCTATTTTTATTTTTAAAAATATATTTAATAAATATAAATTTAATATAATATATTTTATAAAAAATATAATATTAATAATATATATAAAAAATAAGATTTTTAAAAAATAAAATAATAATAATTAAAATAGTAATAATTAAATAGCAAATTAAATAAAAAAGTAATACTATTTAGATTATTTACAATTTTTTTTATAATTCTAGAAATTCATTTAATATTTATGAATATCAGATACTTTTGGTGATATATTCCCTATTTATTTGTTTATCTAAGTCAGAGACTTCAATGCTATAAGTATCCATGATTAGTAATCATACGCCAACCCTATCCCTGGTGAGCCTTTCAGGTTATTTATAATTATAACTCATTAAAACATGGAAAAGTAGATAAGTTATTATTTATCAATATTTTTCTAAGTTATTTAAATAGATTATTTTATAATCTAAATACAAAGCAATCTTTTGAAATATTATATTCAATTATTCGAAATCTTTGTTAATAAATAATTTCTTTTCTTAATTAATTACTTTATAAAAAAACATTTAGAGAAGTAATAATTTTAATATTAATAATATATATTATACTTTAAATAGCTTAGAACTTCTATTTCAATTTTCAAAAATATATTTAATAAATATAAATTTAATATAATATATTCTATAAAAAATATAATATTAATAATATATACAAAAAGTAAAATTCTTAAAGAATAAAATAGTAATAATTAAAATAGTAATAATTAAATAATAAACTAAATAAAAAAATAATACTATCTAGATTATTTACAATTTTTTTTGTAATTCCAGAAATTCATTCAACACTTATAAATATCAGATACTTTTAGTAATATATTCTTTATTTATCTGTCTATCTAAGTTAGAGACTTTAATGCCATGAATATCGACAGTAAGGCTCCACTCCATGACAGCCAAAACCCACAAGTCCCCGCGTGAATACTCATCATCAGACTTCATGTACATACTAGGTATATCACTACAAATCCGAAGTTATTAACTACCAATCACTGCAATCACATTCACAAATCTACTCACTATCAATAAACAGCACCATCATTTCTTAATCCACTAATTGTATGTAAGAAATAGATCCAGGCAAATCATCCATCCTAACTCTTGAAGAAAAGAAGACAATTGGGGTATTGAGTATCATTCATTAGGTAGGTATTGGACTTAAATAGAAAGAACAAACGAAACAAATCCATCGTGAAATCCATCGTGAAATCCATCGTGCAAAACAGGAGACCCAAATACATTTTTACCATCCATGCATAACCGTTTACTACCAATATCTCCCTGAACATCTTCTATCCCAGTAGGGAATGTGTACTCTTTCTTGTGTATAACTCTTTCTGTATTTAAATCTTGCTATGTATAATGGTCCTCCTCAGGCTGTCGCCGTCGAATGTAAAATGTGCTGGGGAACTTTTGATGTTGGTGAAAGAAAAGAAATATTCATCCGTGATGAGAAAAGCCAGCCGGAAAAGTAGAGAGGTGACATTGCGAGTCTGAAAGAAAAAGGTAGAAAATCAGGTCGAAAATCGACGATGATACTGTCGCATCGAATTGTATGTGAACTAGAATAAACCATGCGAAGAAGTTGCAAATGCAACTATTGAAAGCGGGGAATTTTCCGATCGAATTCCTTTTTGATAAGAAAATTAGAGCGCTGCATAACGCTTAGCACAAGTGCTAGCATCATGTATGGGCCGACCATTGTAAAGATGTTCATTCAATAGCTGTGCAACTCGACCCCATTTCTCGGCATCGACCTGCTTGGCGAAGTCGACCAATTTGTTCTCAGCCTCGACAGTCCATCCAACTTTACTAGTCGAGGTTCCATGTGCTGCAGCGCCACGGGCCTTCTTGCGCTCACTCAAGGGAACGAATTTGAGACCTTGAGTTGCAAAAAGAATAGGTGCAGTACGGTTGTAACGTCCATTAACACCACATACAGTGAGACCTGCGCGCTTTCCCGCATCTATTCGCTTTGCATTAAGGAACTCGGCAATCTCTGCAAAAGACATGCCATCCTTCTCCTTCATATTGACGATTGCAACATTCTCTGGATCATTGGCACCATAACTTCTCTTGCCGACCTTTTCTCCCGGTGGCGGACGAGTCAAGCCTCTCTTCTTCAGATGTGCGTCAGAGACTGTGTCCTGGTCAACCAAGATAGGTTGCTGATTGACACCCCATGGCATAACAGCTCCAGAGTATCTTGATGGAGCCATATCTTGGCTTGAGTTGTCGAAAGAGATGCGAGACTTGCTAAAATTTTCTTTCTCACGTCGGGCCACGGCTGGGTGGGATCGACCAGCACCTGTGGATGCTATTTTGTTAGTGATTGGTTGTGCACCAGATGGGCGTGAAACACCAGCACGGTTCTTTTCAACACGATTTGGACGACGAAAACCAGGCTCGAAAATAGGCATATTTTGGCTTTGATCTTCGTCATACTCTTCAAACTCTTCATACTCTTCCATGGGTGTACCGTAACCGTGACTTGTCTCTTGAGGATACCTAACATGGTCATAATATTCATCGTCGTCCATGCTACTATCTTGGTAGTCAGAGTTCTCGAAACCTGCATCCTCATTGTCACCAGCACCAACAAATTGCTGGTCGCCGCGTCGCAAACTTTGCTTGATAACTCGACCCTCCACAACGGGCGCAGTTGGGGCAACAGAGAAGCGAGGCTGCGGAACACCTGCTGCAAGTGTGACTCGTTGGAATTGTCGGGGAGCATAACGGTCGTTTTCACGACGGTTATCCACTGCTTCAAGCTCATCACTGCTCTCTCCATTCGGCTGAGCCCGACCTAAATTATAACGATCATTTGGATCACCACGCTGCATCTGTTGGTATCGACCGGCGAGACGACGAGCATTTCGACTAGTCGAGGGGCTATCGAAGTCATTGAAGTTGCCTTGACCGCGGCGGGTTATTCCTGGAGGATTCATTGTGTTAAGACCTCCATCGTCGCTATGTGCTTGGAAGGGGCCTGTATAAAGACTGATATCTCGTCTGGCACGACCAATGACGTCATCCTCGTTATCATCTCCACCATCGCTGTCCTGTTGAGACTGGCCTGTGGGATGATGAACTTCTCCATTACCGACTTTGGATTGATTCATATTGCGTCGAAGATTTTGACCAGCAGGAAGGCCCTGGGGGTCAGCAACAATTGATTGCTGGCTTTCGTCTTTTGAGACACCAGTTGCACCTCGGCTAATGTTCATATAAGCTAGTGAAATGTTAGCTTTGAAGATTAAAGTGTGCAAACTACCGTTAAAGCAACGAAATAACATAATAGTACATGAACTAATGATGATATTGCGCGCTTCTGCCATGTCTTAACGGCCATGTAGGACTTTGAGGTGGGGAGGCTCAATCGATAATAAAAAGACATCTTTGCATCAACGGATTCGGCCTATAACATGTCTATGATGACAGTGAAGCAGCCAGATGATAGAACAAAGCCACAGATGGCACCTTATCTGGGGTGAAAATGGGATGAATGGGATAAGTAATCGCCGGGACAAGGGTGATGTCCACAGAGTTCAAAAGGACTGTTATTTGACATCTACCAAGAACTGAAAATATCGCAATGTTACATATTTGAAAGCGAAAGATGCGAGAGATGAGAGCAATATAAGATAAAGACAAAGACAAAGATAGCGATAATAAACTGGATGCGATGAAACTTACCATTTTTATAGTGTCCGCTGGGATCAAAACCACCACTTCGAGGCTCTTCCGATACCCCAGTGTGGTCTTGCTCCATGATACTTGGATCGATAGGAGACGATGCTTGAGAGAGTTTGTTTTCAGAAGAAGGTTGCGCAGTAGTGGGTGGGGTTGACGATGTCATGATGGCAGGAGAGGCAGGGCTTTCTGGAGAAGAGTCGGTTTGACGGCGGCCTGTTTCAGTCATTTTGATTGTCTATTGATATCTTTAGTGAGAATACCAAGTAAAATACGTGTTGCCAAAAGAGATAAAAAGGAAGTGGAAGTGGAAGTGTGATTGAAAAGGTATTGTTGGCAAGAAGCGGAAGATCGGAGAGTGTTGTGATTGTTGTTGTTGTTTTGTCGTTGATAAAAAGTGGTTATTCGCAGCGAGAGAGCTCTTAAGTAGAAAATCTGAAGATGGCAATCCACGCTAACAACTATTCACCTTGATTTGTTGTCGATATAAACTTTTTCCATAAGGGGCACATGGCTGTATTGGAGATAAGACCCCGCAAAACTATTCACCTAAGGCGGGGTAAATGAAAAGCTTTAAATGAAACAAACTTGTGGAGAGAGAGATAATATTACGGTCGACTAGCATCATAGCTCCAGAAGGTGTTCGAGGGATTTCCATCAAGATCAGACAGTATACACTGCCAGCCATACTGTCAGATCTAGCTGGAAGCTGCTGTTTTCTCGAACACAAAATAGGCGCTATAGGGCTTCGATTTCAAAAGTTTGAAAAATACAGCAATAAAGCAATACGTGAAAGTGTAAATCAAACTTGCAAGATACAGCAAGATTCAATAAATTACAGAGCAACGGGCTAGTGCATCTCTATATAGGAGGCTAATGCGCTCAAGTTAAAACTGTATAGGAGAGTGACATACTTCTGATGGACTGTACAAAGTGTGATAGTTGGCACCGGGCAACATGAATCGAACAAATCGAGGACTCATCCTGTAATTCCTGAGTGATAGGTGCCAATACATGAACTGCTTACTATTCGAAATTTGCAGAAGGTCAATGTCTGCTTCGACGGCAACCTTTGAAATAGAGCTTAGTCGCCTCTTTGGATAGGAGATGCGCTTTGAGGAGAAATTTATTATAAGTTGGCTACAAGATGCGATAAGTGGAATGCATAATGCGCTCCGACACTCGACAACTTATTGTCTGTAGAGACCAATGGTGCTGTATCCAAGGATTTTGCTTCTGCAAGATGTTTAGCGAATCGAAGAGATATTTTCGTCTGAAAGATACCAACTGACCCAGAAAATTCTGCGCATTTAGCAAGCCATTCACTCTTAGTTGGGGAGTAGATGACATGCCCATTAACAATTATTGTCAAAGATTAAATAAGATTCAGAAGCAGGTCAAGATGATGGCGTGTTGACGAGTAATTACCACTGTCGTAGTCATTTTCAATCTGTACTGTCATTGCGAAGAGATCGGACCTGGGTGAATTGAAACAATTCGTCAATACGACGACCGCATCCACAAAATGTTGTTTCATGCTTTGCCACTTCTCGAAATTACGAAATTTGATCTCAGCCAGGAATATATATATATGTATGCAGATACAAAGGCATTTCTCAAAAGCATGTTTCCAAAGGAACTTGCGTGGTACTTGAAAACAATTCAAACAAATTCTGGATTCTGCAATATGTGATCTCAAGTCTGTAAGTGTAATCAGTGCGCACAAAACAAGCTCCAAAGGGGACAGATGTATTTTCAAATATCAGTGGATACAAGAGTGTTTGTCTCGAACATCATAATGAGTTGTATGTTGACTAGGATCATCCTTTAGCATCAACCAAGAAACCTTTTCAGATTGTATAATATAAAGGATTGTGCCAAAGACACTGATAGTTTGGCAAGTCTCAAGCAAATACGAAACGCTTCCAATTGTCTGCCAACTTAGTCAATCCGCCTTCGAGGTCCCAGCCTTTGATCTCGCAGAGTTTTCGACACATATCCTCCAACATGTTGTCCATTCTATCACCAGCAATGTGGACGTCACTTTCAACGAGCACACGGTCGTCGGGTACCGCTTTAATGACTTCGATTGCTCTGGCACTAGCTGGCGAGGACATATTAATGACCGCTGAGAACGAAAAGAATATTTCAGCTGGGACCGAGGGATGAAAGTATTGTTTGAGAGTATCTGGAGGTCCAGAATATGAATGAAGGCAGATACGTGGAGGAAATGGTTTCGCCGTTTCATCTTTGAGATCTTCATCGTCATCTGTATCATCTAAAGCAGGTGGTACCCCAGCAATATTCTTCATCTCTCGTTTACTGAGGACCTTGCGCTCATGGCCCTTCCAAGTCTCCTGCAAAGTATCAAATAGGACACCGTGCGCTTGCACACCATGAACAGACACAGATCTTTGCATTTCACCTGCAAGTTTTAACTGTGCCTTGAGAATCACCTTTTGATGGCTCATCTGGACTCGGTATGGCGTAAGACGTCGACCTTCTCTCCCACCGGGTGTGAGGCTCGCATCTCGAGACTCTTCAACATCCTCAGACCACTCTCTAGGCAAGCGAAATTGCTTGTCTAATCCTATTTCTCCCACTAGTGCCAGCGGATACTTCAAAAGATACTCTTTCGTTTGACGAAGAAAATCTCTCAAGGATTGGGGTTGTGGTAATGACACCAGGAACTGTTTGTCGTCTGGTTTTGGCGTCAAAACCCTTTCATAATGGTCGATTTTAAATCTCTCCGTATCAAGCAGAGATGAATCAGGGGAATCATTGGTATCATCGAAGATTTGGTATGAGAACCAAGGATGCCAACCAAAACAGGGAATTACGCATTCTGTGTTAGGATGATTCTTTGCTTGCAGCCTTGTCAGACCATAGACATCGGCAACTTGAGAAACAAGCTCCTGATCTTGTGCTCTAGTGGCCATGACAGTCAGAACTCTTGCTTTCATTGAAGGTATAGATTCGATAGACTCCATGGTATCAGTTGGATGGCAATGGGCATCATAAACACCAATGTGCCAAGGAAACTCGGCAATTTCAGACATTTTAGCTGAAATCGTTAGAGTAGGTTTGAAAATTGAGAGAAAAGTAAGAAAGTCTCTTATTATCCCTTCTGATGCCACACTATACCTTTGCAGAGAGGTTCATGTATATGGCTTGACAACCTTGTGAGGTCAAAACGATCTGCAGATCGTTGACGGGACCACAAATTCCAACTAGCTCTAAGCGGCCGCATCACCGCGTGCATAGACCCCGCAAGCAATCACCCCACACATTTCACATGCAAATCATATCTATCATATACGAAGTATCACATACCGTATCATATCAATCATGTCATATCATATCAAACAAAGCCCCCCATCACCATCCATCATCATGAACTTCAACCTTTCATTTTGGAAACAAACTCCATTTGAATTTCTCTCGCTGACATGTATTGAGATTCAATCAATTGGCTAAAATCATGAAGCTGTTTAGCGCTTTTTACGCCATAGTCTTACCCTTTCTCTTCTTCTTTACAACTCCTATTGCGATATTCGCATTCCTCACTACAACTTTCGCTTTCTGCATCCTTTGCTTTCGAGTCACTATCGTATACATCGAACTCGCCCTCGCCATCATCCCATACTATCTCTGTGGGCCCAAAACTGAAATTAAAGTCGTGCAATCCAAAAGAGTAATTTCCAACCCTGCAACTTCACCCGTTCTACGTAAGCACCGAAGAGGTAGTGCTAGCAGCAGTCAATCGGCCACTGGCTCAATCACACCGGTACCCGTTCGCATCCTAAAGGGCTCGGAATCAATGCTTGGGTTAGGTCAAAGCGTTGGGTTTGCTAGAGATTATGAGGGTGTAGGAGGATGGCGTCTAGATGACAGCGGGTCGGATGATGATGCGCTGTGGACGAATATGAATTCTAGACTGGAACTGCCCGCGAATCATGGCAGGAGATATCATCAGAGATCTTTGACTTCTAGTAGTCTGCCTTCAGAAGAGTTCAAAAGTCGTAGCCCGGAGGCGATAATGAATACATCGAAGGCTAGGACCCTTCCTTCCATCGGGTCGGGGTTGGGAGGTGAGACGTATTTTTCAACAATGACTCCAAGTCCGAAAGCTAAGAGGAAGGCATCACCTAGCTCTGCTTCTGGGTCGCCTGTCAGCTCGAAGGCTAGCTCTGTCGTGAATATGAAGCAAAAATGAGGCACTATTGGGTTAGCTTGTTACGATTCATGACTAAAAAAACGGTACACAGCACGTATTCCGGGCGTTTTTGGTTATGGAAACTCGCAAATTTTGATCGTCTAGGCAGCGTTCCAGCGAGGAATCATTGGATGCCTTTGGTGTACTGAATCTATTCGGAACAATAAGCTTGCATATTGAGAACATTCAATTATGTACCGCAGCCCTAGATATTGGAATCCCTGGGGTTCTTTATGATTTCAGATTATGAAGTAGAAAGGCTTTCGGCTTGTGAGTCCAATATGAGACGAGGTTATACAATGGAATTATAGTTCATAAATTTCATACAGTGCTCTCCGTCTGCTAATCGTGACATCAACCAAGACTCATCTGCAAGTTAATGCATTAACCAAAGATCATAGCAACAGAACTCCAGACCGACTCCAAAACTGCCCCCAAATTATTAATCAAACCAGCTAATCCATCTCTACAAAGTCTGCCAAAAGTAATTCGCGTAGAAAAACTTTGAGAACTTGTTATCCATGTTTACCACATGGACATCCCCTTTCTTCCCATTCCGAATGATAGCTTTGGAGTATTCCCCACTCTCCCTATCCCTCTCAATATCAATACCGAGCCCTCTATACACCTTCAATTTGAGACTAATCTCATCGTCCACTTGGCCCCTCTTGACATTCTCCCCTCCTTCCATCCCCTGTTGTTCCAATTCCTGCAATCGGGCCTGGAGATCCGCAAGTTGTGATGAAAGGCGTTCAGATTCTATCTCTAAGTCACTCGCTGACTTTGCGATGCGGAACTTTTGTGTATCGAGAGTTGCTATCTCGGAAGCGTGTGCGGTTGAGGAGTGGGTTGAGACGGTCTCGAGATGATTGTTGTTGAGAGTGTTTAGGTTTCTCGATAGTTCTAAATGTTATTAGTATACAATTGAGGTTTTTGATTTGAGAACCGGTGGCTTACTTTTCAATGCGCTCTCTGCTTCCCTTACTCTGAGGTCCCGAGCTTGTTGTAATGTTGATAGAGATTCATTGATGCGCGCAACGGCAGATTTGTCGGGGACAATGTTAAAATTGCCAATTGTATGACGAATAAGAGTCGCGGGATCTTCGTCGAGAAGCATCTTGTAAATATCTTGAGTAGCAAATGTGAATCGATTTGTTGTATTTTTGAATGATGTAGATGTAGATGTTGATGTTGGAACGGCAACCAAAAAAGGCGGACTAAAGAATCCCACGCGGCCCCGCCACACATAACGCCACAGCTATCAATATCAAGCAAACCTTACTACAATCAAACAGCTTCATATCACTCGCAACTTCCATATTATTTTTATCTTTTGAAGAATAGTAAACTCGAGGAAAAATAGTTGAATATGAGTGGTGGACTTCCATGTAAGTACAAATATGGCTAACGCAATATTGGATACTAAGCTTCATACCCTTTTCGCAATATTCCTTTATGAGTTTCGCCTGGAATCAGCTATGCTAACGAGAATGGTTATACTAGATGCTGCGGATGCCGAAAGGTTAGTTCTGGTTAAGAGGATATCTGTGTGGAGACCTTGAAACATCAAGACTGATAAGTTGTCAGCCCGTTGAAACCTGCAGAACTCCAAGTTCTAAGAGCACAATACGAGAAAGAGGGTGAACATGTTGGCGTACAGACACAGTTTAACTACGCATGGGTTTGTCTATCCTACACTTTCGAAGTTTCTATGGCAAGTCGCTGATGGATATAGGGTTTGATCAAATCGAATTCTCGAAACGAACAACAAGAAGGAGTTCGTCTCCTCTCAGACATATTTCGCACATCCCCAGAACGAAGAAGGGAATGTCTCTACTACCTTGCCCTCGGCAACTACAAATTAGGAAACTACTCGGAAGCACGACGATACAATGATCTGTTGATGGAAAAGGAACCGGAGAATCTACAGGCGAGCAGTCTCAAGGGCTTGATCGACGATAAGGTTGCGAAGGAAGGCTTAATAGGCGTTGCTATTCTTAGTGGCGTTGCTATTGCTGCGGGAGTTGTGGGCTCGATGTTATTCAGAGGCGTGGGTAGAAATAATAGATAACGGGGAGAATCCTGAAGGCGGAATAATACTACCAGGGCAATCGGCGGGTTGTATGCTCAGAAGGTTTGGATGAGGAGAATGAAAGTGGTTTTGTATGTATTCGGGGCTTTGTTTGATATACCATTGGGAGCGAAAGCGCGATCCTACATCATGAGAATAACTTCACTACTTGTCTTACTTGTCTCTCGGTATATACAATTCCCAATGTTCCATTTATGTTTGTGAATCATCAAATCACTCTCAGCTTTGACTCTTCAATCTTGTTGCTCACAACTCAGCCTCGGAATGAATAGAATCGGCAAGAAACTCATCTGAAAGAAGGTAGTAATGAAGGTAATGAAGTAACCTCATCCTGCAAGTAAATCCAAATCAACTCTATTGTACAACCTTTTAAACCACTTAAAATCTTCTTGTTTATTATATTGAATTAAGTATAGGTATAGCCTAATATTGACCTTTACACTTTGAATCTTTGATTGAGGTGACACTTCAAGTAGAGTAAAAATACTTTTGATACGAATTTCTTGTCATGCATTTCGGAGATGGGGTTTGTTAGAACATCATCAAAGGACCCAGCATAGCCTTGACTCACTCACCCACTTCACTCACCCACTTTTATTAGTAATAATTTGAACCCCTAGAGCCGAATATCTCACTCCATTGCAACTTGTCAGACTTCCAATATTTCATCTTCCTTTCTAACAACAACAACCACAACAAACCACAACAACCACAACAACCACAACAACCACAACAACTATAACTTCAAGATAACCTTTAAGAAATTTCAAAAGAGGCTCTTCTTTGCCTCCTACTTAATCTAGATTATTTAGATTAATTAAATCAAAGAGATTTGATAATAATTATACGACTTGTACGACTTATACGATTTATACGACTTTCACCTTCTTCCCCGCCCAAACAAAATAAACTGCCGATTATCACAACAAGGCAGTTTCCCGAACTGCAGTGCAAGCTTACGCCACAAATAACTGTGCGTTGATTGCGCCTTGTGCTGTACACTGTACACCTACATCTCACAGCAACCACATATACCGATTACGATCTCTTTCAAATACTCTATCAATAGGGAATAAGGGTCGACAAGTTTCCCCGCTCTCGTTGTAAGATAGGTAGTGAGCAGTCGAAGCAAGCACGCCAAACCAACCACTCTGGCTTTCCGAGCGCTGCGCACGACGGGCCTGGCATTATCTCTCGGTCTCACTGCCTTTGGGGCATACCAAACGATCAGAGACGCCATGGCAGACCCAAGAAATGCAATTGGTGGACATGGTAATGGCGATGGAAGACATTTGGATGCTACGGGGTCTAGGGAAGTGGTTTACTGTCATCAATGCGAAAATGAGTGGTATCAGGATGAACATGGCTTGGTATGTCCAGCGTGTGAGGGGGAGATCATTGAAATAGTAAGTCTGCCGAGAGTTGCGGCTCTTTTCACTCTTCATTCGATCTTGTTTCTGATCATTTCATTAGGTCGATCCAAATAGCGACCCTCGTCCTGGCATCAATAATTCTCCTGATTTATCGCCACTGCACAATCTTCGTGACCACAATCCTTGGGCCGACGACTCAGATCCGGAAGAAGCGGACATTGAAGAACATATCACACATGGCCCAGGTGGCTCTATATTGATTTCACAAACAATAAGAAGTGGCGGATCGGGTGGAATACATGGAGGTCGTCGGAGGCGAAGCCCAGGTAGCGATGGAGGAGAAGATGATACAATGCGAGATTTTCATAGCATGCTAGGAAATCTAATAGGTCCGAATATCAGAGGGGGCCGTACTGGTCGATCGGGACATGACGATTTATTTCCACGCGCCGGAGAATTTCATATGGGTGGTGGTGGAGTTGGCGCCGGAATAGGTGGCGGTCCAGGCCCTGCTATTGTGGGTGGTCGTTACACTTTTGAGGGAAGGTTTGAAAATGGTCGATTACGACCAAGAGATGCAAACGGTCCCCAGGCTCAGGGCGCACCCGTTGAAGACCTGGCTACGTATGCTCCCCTTAATGTTCCTTTTGTTAATTTTCGTGGGCTGTCGCGCCGACGTAGAGCTTGCCCTCCTCGGCTTCCAATTTTAATGGACGAGTTTCAGGTTACACAAAACCGAGAACGCAGAGAGTTTCCTAATTTTCTTCGAGCCGCTCAGTACCATTTCGTTTCAGTCATAATTTAGAGATTATTTGCTTACAAAACTATTAGACTTATCACTCATTTATTTACACAAATGGGTGCGGTGCCCGCCGGAGCTGATGAAGATGGTGAAGCTCGTCGTCCCGGTATGCCTCCTCCCGGTGGTATAGGCTTACCAGGACTTCTCCAATCACTTCTCAATCATCCCGGCGCAGTACACGGCGATGCTGTATACTCACAAGAGCATTTCGACCAGATCATGTCTCAATTGATGGAACAACATCAGCAATCCAACGCACCTGGTCCTGCCCCTCCTGACGCCATCTCAGCCCTACCAAAGAAGGCTCTCGATGAAAAAATGCTTGGTCCCGAAGGCAAAGGCGAATGTAGCGTTTGCATGGATGACGTATTTCTTAATACTGAAGTTGTCGTCCTCCCTTGCAGTCACTGGTTCCATGAAACCTGCGCCAGTGCTTGGCTCAGTGAGCACAACACCTGTCCTATCTGTCGCAAAGGCATCGGAGCCGAAGAAGCACCCCCCTCTTCTCGTCGGGCTACCATGGGCTCTCCTCGTCAAGGTAATATCAGAAGATCAAGCAACCCCTCCAATCCTGGTTCCCCAAATATCCGTCGTACTCGTCTTTCCCGTTCTGACGCAGAACAAAACGATAGGAACGCTCGAAATGAATCTCGATTAGAATCTATCCGAAATGGTCGCTTCGTGCCCCCTCCTACAGGATACTCAGCCCTAAGAAGAGATACGGAAAGACAGGCAGAGATCGCATCGGATCTAGGGATGGTAGATGATTTGTTTGCTCCCAGTCCTTCATCTCCATCTCTAAACACACACATGCCAGGCTATTTCCCAAGTAGTAGTTCATCGACGCCTACGCCTCCAACCTTGGGTAGAGGAGATTCGGGTATGAGTTCAGGTACGAATGGACAGCGAAGAGGATTTGGAAGCTCCACCTCGAGTAGGCCAAGGAGTGAGAGGAGTGGTAGTGATAGCTCGGTTAGGGGAGATGGAAACGGAAACGGGAATGGCGGGTTGAGCGGATGGATTAGGGATCGGTGGAGGAGGCAGGACTAGATAGAGCTGCAATGTTTTAAGCAATCGACATTGTCTGAATTGAGGCCGATGATTCATGATGCATGAAGGAGAGCAAATTATGGCCATCCTCTCTCTACGTTACTATCAACAATATCATACTTATACACAGCACATGAGAAAAAAGATAGCAAGCATGGGATTTCGATTTCTATACGATATGTGCTTTTCTTGTACGTTTTCCTTGAAGCTAAGCTAAGCTAAGCTAAGCTGAGGGGAGCTCAAAGCCAACGGTGCTTGGCGTTTTTGAGGGGGGCTTCTGTTTATTTTATTTTTTGCGCTTGGTTGGTTGGTTGGATGGTTGGATGGTTGGTTGGTTGGATGGATGGATGGATGAAAAATGGTGTAGGGCTGAAGTAGGTAGTACGTAGTAGGTAGTACGTAGTAGGTAGTAGGAAGTAGGGTGGTGGAATAACATAATTGTAACTTTACAATTTACAATTTGCAATGGCACACTGGGATAGGAAGGTAAAAATGGTTGAGGTGATGGTTTGTAGCTTGTTTGTATAGAAGGGGTGTGAGGGTGATGAGGATGGGGTGGATGGGGGTGATGAGGATGGGGTGATGAGGGTGATGAGGGTGATGAGGATGATGAGGGTGATGAGGATGTTGAGGGTGATGAGGATGATGAGGATGTTGAGTTAAATAATGAGGGGAGGAAGGGGGAGGGGGGAGGGAAGTCAAGTGAAGAATGGGGAATAGGAATAGGAATAGGAATATTATACGTTGTTTTTTTTTCTCTGCATCTTGGTGGGTGAAAATTTATATTGATGGATTGGTGTATTGATGTACAGTAAAGTATGTATGTATATAAGTATATATGTATATAAGTATGTAAGTATATAAGTATGTATGTATATAAGTATATATGTATGTATATAAGTATATAAGTATATAAGTATATAAGTATATAAGTATATAAGTATATAAGTATATAAGTATATATATCAGAGTATACAAGTTAAAAGCCGCCTCTTTCTTCCATATATCTGCTATATACCTATTCGACCCTCTCTCTCGCTTTTCTATAGACCGTCGATGCTCAATGATCAATGCTTAATGCTCAGTACCCAATACCCAGTCCTCAGTACAGTACCCAATCCTCCATCCGACTCACACAAGCAACTACCCAACTACCCAATTATAAAACTCAAATCTACTTTACTTTACTTTACTTTACATTACTTTGCTTTACCTTTACTTAACCATCCATCTAGGGGAGGGAGATTAGAGATTAAAGATTAAAGATTGGAGACAACCCATTCATAATCTATACATAGTCGCTTAAAACCTGTACTCTCGTCCTCGCCACCTGTGATCCATTTTCGCCTTCGCTCATTTTGGTCATTATTTCTATCATGCGTACTATATTCCAGGGGTTATTAGTACGGCTTATATATCTTTGGATGGTAATATGATATCATATCCTAGGATATTCTAGATAGCCAAGACAGAAGTGAAGAGATGAAGGAAAAGAGATAAGATGTGAAGAGATGGAATGGAAATAGATACCATGAGAATGAAGGAAGGAGATAAAGAGATGATAGGAAAAGGATACATACCAATATCATTCTTCGCTCTGATATACATCGGATCCTTATTCAATTTATCCTGCCCCTCTTCCTGCTTCGCCACATCCTGCATTATATTTCCAATCATCATACATTCCAAAAACGCGCGATGGTTAAAAACCCACCACACTTTACTTTCACTCTCGAATAATTCATAGAGGAGAAAAAAAGCTCTGATAGCTTCGTGAGCTGCATCTATAGTCCCTCTGATATTTGGCGGGACTTCGGCACTCTCGCTTGCATGGAGTAGCATTACATTGTGGAAGTAATTACTAGTTAGGAAGAGGGTTTGTCGTACAAGTCGTTTGTTTTGTTGTGCCAGCAGGGAAATGGAATCGCGGTCCCAAGAGCGAAAGACGTCGGGGAAGGAACGGTAGACGGCGCGGAAATCGGAGAGGAGTTTGTGTTTTTGGCGGGGGTTGACGCAGATGGGGAGATCGAGGGAGCGAGGGGAACAAATGGTTTCTTGGACGAGATTGGCGAGAGCCCAACACCCGCGGATATAAGCTGTATCGTTTGGATCGGAGCTAGCTATGGAGCCAGAATCATCGACGAGGTCTTCTACGTTGACGTCTGTGTGTGTTGCGCTTGGTGGGAGAGATAGGAGAACGGTGAGGAAGGTGTCTTGGAGAAGGACAGCTTGCCAAAGCTTTCGACGTTGCTGCTTTTCGAAAAGGGGTGCAGTTGGGGCGACTATATTGGGATCCCGATGGAGACCCATGGCGTAAGATTGTCGAATGAGTATACCGGCGAAGGCCCAGCCATCAGAAGCATGATTGTCGTTGATAAGAAAATATGTTATGAGAACCATGGCTTGAATTGATCGCATTGAAGCTTTGTTGAGATACGAACCGAGTCGAAGTGATTGATGAGCGGCAGATACATAGAACTCGGCCGTTTGCTGTCGTTCTTTTGGCGGAGAATTTTTGACGAATTGGGTTCCTAAAGCCATCATAGAGAATATCATGGCAACTAGAGCGGCATCTGTCTTGTCTCTTTCTGGTCTTCCCAGTGACCAAAAATGCTCATAATCTGCATAAAAAGTTTGCCTGTGAAGCATAGGATAAACGGGATCCACACATTCGAAATATCTTTCCATTAAGATATTTGCTTGTTCCTTGGCCGGTAATACCCCAATCACTTCCGGAAGTCCTCCTTGACAAGTCCAATAATTTGCAAAGGGATGTTCTGAGCCGATACCGAAGACATTAGATGCTTTAGGATGCGAGTAAGGTACATTGGAAAGAAGACCCGTCGAGGATGAAACCGAGCCCCTAGATGCACACCTTTCATTGGGATCCGGTGCTTGGCGTGGTCTTTCGACAATATTGCCTGCTACGTAACCAAACTTTTTTGGTGGCTTGGTCATACGCCGGGCATTTGCAACAGTCCTATTTGTCTCCCTATAACTCAACATTAGTTGTAGTACAAAAACTTGGGTGATAACACTTACTCTAGGATATTTGCTGCTTCCTGGTAAACGCAATCTGATTGTCGCTTTATACCTAGAGCCAATATTAACATAATCATCTAGTTGGAGAGTAGAAACTTATACTTACAAGCAAGGCAATTTGGTCGACCTCGGTCGCACTAAACACCAATTAATATTGATTCGTAGAGAACTTTAGATGAGTGGAACGATTCAAAACCAGATGGTCTGTACATGTTTCTGAGCAACAGATAATAACATGGAGGCCTTAAAAAGTGAGATGGGATGATTGTATAGAAGAATAGGTTACAGTAACACAACTAGCTAAACCCATTCTAGCCCATATTCTCCGATGTACTCGAGTAGGTTTTCAAAGAGCTTATAGCTACGGAGAAGAATCTTGATATATTCATCTTTACCAAAATAAACCATAACATGTAAAGAAGGGGACGGTAAAAGCAACTTTGCTGGATACCTTAGTTCGAATACAATTGCCAGAATATAATTATATGAATCGAAAAAAAAAAGATACAGTTCAAACTAACCTTTGTTTTCCTATCTACACACTCTACACATGATAAAGTAGGTTTATTACGCTTTTGCCTCTTCTTTGGAGGTTCTTTCCCTGACCCATATTCTGCGTTTATAGGACTGGTGACTGGAGACCCATTGAAAGTTGTAGTTGATGCTGTCGGGGAAGTTGTCGAATTCGAAGCATATGGGATCGTCGCGTTATTATACATAAGTGCAGGGGAAAGAGGTCCAATATGTATTGTTTTTTGATCCATTTTCCTTTTCCTTTTCCGTTTCCGATTCTATTTCTGTTTCCTTTTCCTTCTTAACGAAATTGCAGGTTCTTGTCCCCCCCCCCCTATATCATCCGTATCAGTATCGGGTACCGGTACCTTGGCTTTGTGATATATAAAGTTATAAAGTTATAAAGTTATATCTCCGATGTCTTAGTTGTAACATGTGAAATTTGGTTGATGGAAATAAGAAGATGCAAGCAGGCGAGATATGCGGATT
>NGKJ01000092.1:129917-140093 GCA_002162495.1 Myriosclerotinia curreyana | reverse complement strand
ATGTATCCGTTACGACGAGTCCACCTACATCTTCCACTGCTGGACAAGTCACTCAGAATGCTGCTCAGTCTGTTGGGCTTGCGGGTGTTGGCGGCATGGTCGGCCTCTTTGCCGCTGTGATTGCTGCTTTGTAGATGGGCCTTTTTCAGTCTTTAGCACAGTACAGCATTGATTTTTTTTGGTATTACTGTATCTTTGGTAAATAAGGGTATGGAGGAGGACTTAATATGTATGGGATGTTTGAATTCTTCTTCGTGTTATTGAAAGGTATCAAGGGTAATATTTGGATGGGAATGGGCAGTTTCACGGGAACAATCCTAGACATGGCGAGACTTGACAAACTTACGACATTCCTTTACGGCACAGCTTCTTTTTATATCTGTTGGGTAGCTGGCAAATTTCAATAAAAGTAATTCACATCTTATGAGATCCCTTCTGAGGACTTATTTCTTACCAGTGCTAGCTAGGCCTTTGTAACTTCATGGTGGTAGTATCAGCTAATTTTAATCCAAACTTTGCAGGACAGCAACGATTCATTGCTCACTGACTAACCTGACAGATAAAAAGACAACAAAAGAACATACAACAGTAGGGATTCGCTGGTGGTCACCCACCCAACTACTAATCTACCGATCTGAAGCTTGTGTATGGCAGAGCGGACGGGATGCCCAATTCTCTTCAGTCTATGGTCGTATGTGCCAGATTCAGGTAAGGTTGAGGTTATATTGAAGTGAAAGGGGGCATAGGATTGAATAACAGAGAACGGAACATGATGAAGATCCGCCAAATCAAGAATCTTCTAGTTCTGAACTCCCTTTAATTTCGTTTTCTAAGTCATGATATGTCTAAAGCTTAGATTTTCTTGTGATAATTCTTTTAGAATGGATGGTTTTCTCGTAGAACATCTCATTCCTGCCTTCATATGCATCCCACTCAAGGAAGACCCTTGGACCAGACACAGATGAACTCTTCGGATTGATCATTATGGATGATAAACATTTCCCGTTTTCTAGCATGCGCATAGCTCTAAGCTTCCAGGTGCTCCAACTGGTGCTTGTTGAATACGACTGGAAACGAACTGGAAAAGGGGGATATACGTATGTATAGAGTACAGTTCTTGTGACAAAGATCCGTCTGATATAGATGAATGGGTACCTACCTATCTAGTAGGAGAATATTGTTTGCTAAAGGAAACGAAATCCACTTGGAAATTTCCCATGATAAAGATTTAATCAGGGAAATCAACGGTGTCATACTTCTTACACTTAATTAAGCTTGGTATGGTCATTTTTGATTCTCAGCGTGGCCATGGCAAAAATGAATAATCACTTCAATGCATAAGGTTATTATTGCTTATATTGAACTTGCAATATCAGATATGGTTATCTGGTTCCTTCTTCTTATGGATAAAATCAAACGTTATTGAAAATTTATTTTGCGTTGGGAAGAAAACTTAAGAGTTTTGATGTTAACAAGATATAAAGTTAAGTTTACCCCTTTACCCCCGTAGTGTCTTACCCCTTATTTTCTGTCACCCCGCCATTAGCATAGATTAGATAAGCATTTTTCATCACTAAATTTTTGAATACTTTTGATAGATCATTCCAATTCAATTATTGATATTTGAATAATACTATCGAAATGTTTCGCGACAACGAATTTCCCATGTCTACCGGCACATTTCATACTTCGCCGTCCGAACTTATCACTTATAACGACGACTTCGACGATGTCTTTGGATCCGAACCAGGTTCCCCTACATTTGACGGCGGAGATCATCATGACGGAGATATGTTTGGGGGGGTTGGGAATACGGAAATTTCAGATATACCAAGATTAAAGGAAAAACATGAAACAGAAGGATATAGGGATGGTGTCACAAAAGGGAAAGCTGAGAGCGTTCAAAAGGGCTTTGATGAAGGTTATGGTTTGGGCGCCGTATTAGGATTGAGGATTGGAAAAGTGGTAGGAATTCTTGAAGGAGTTTTTAAAGCAATTTCCGTTTCTGCGAGCAAATCCGAAGATACAGAATGGCTGGGAGAAAAGCGGCGATTGGAAGAATTATTGAAGAATGCGAAAAGAGAATTAAAGACAGAAAAGGTATTTGCGAGGGAGTGGTGGGGTGAGGATGGAATATGGAAATTTGAAGTCCCAGAGGAAAAGGAAGGGAAGGATTTCGTATTTCCCGATGTTGCAGCAGCACATCCTTTGCTCCAGAAATGGGAAGCAATCGCAGGAGAGGAGGTACAAAGGTGGTCGTTGGATATGGAATTGATGGAGGGAAATGAAGAGGATGTTGTCCCGGTAGGACAGCAGATGAAAGCTGACGCGGTGGAACAGGAGATTGGTAGGGTGAAATCGGATTTGAACTGGTGAAAAGAGGATTGGCTATGTGGAGAATCAAATGATCAAAATTGGGAAGCAACCCAACTCTCACGGCATATACGAGGTTTTTGGCCAGCAGATGACAATTTTTTTTTTTCGGAATCATCAGAACTTCATACCACTCTGCCCGTCTGGCCCGTTTGCCCGACAAGTACGGACGGATATGAAAGAGGGATTATCCAATTTCTTCATGTGCTTGGGGGCATCATCATAACACGCATCCTTCCCCCCTACGCGAGCAAGCTTAAATGGATTAAATTGATCGGTCCCTGCGTAGACGCCTATTAATATTGAATCTTGTGGTCAGGATCACGGTGGATATTGGAGGGGTACGGTACAATCCAAGCGTGCATCAACTTTACTAAATTAAGTAACAAAGCAAAAGCTTAAGGCCCTGCCACACTTTTTTTTTTCGACTTTGGGTGTCTATGCAGCAATTATTCACATGTAAAAGGTTTAAGGTTAAGCTTATTGGATACCCTTAACTATACTACGTAGATGAATGTCTATCAATGCCTCGGGGCACTCAATTTTGGAAGGAAAATCCAATATGTGCATTAGGTATTACAAAACATACTCTCACGTAACGCAGGTAGTAAATACCCGCCTTAAACCTTTAACCTTTAACCTTTGACCCTCTAACCCTAGAGTTAACCGATATATCTTACCTCAACCTGAGCGCTTAAAAAGAGAGAGAGAGAGAGAGTTGTTTGCTGAAACACGCCTCGTTGGAATTAAAAAGAAGCTTTCAAACACTTCACCAATAAAATTGTTAGATGAAGGTGATCTACAAAGTACTTAGTGATGACCTAGGTAGTGATGTAAAAGATGTAATATTTTTATCCTTTACCAATTATATGTTGATAGGTACTTATTCGTATTCATTTAGAGGGTACTAGGTAAGCAAGCAATAGTATAAGCAGTAGTAAGTAAATGTAGTAGTATAAGCAGTAGTAACAATTATATAGTTAGTATAACTTATAAGTTCTAAGAGTAGAGTAGCTTCAATATGAAGTATTTACAAATCCATATCATATTAAAAGGGATTCAATAATGTCAATAATGGCAAATGGATGATATAAATAACCATTCGAATCCCACATTATTATATTCATATTATACTTGTATTTGTAAAATAAACGCTCAGTACCAAGATCAACAAGTTTAACTTAAAAGAGAGTGCGTTTAATCGTAAACTCTTGTTGGTAAGATAAAGATACTAATAATAATAATAATAATATCGATTTTAGATTAAGGAACTACCTACTACTTATAGTAACAACAGCCATTCTAATACGTGACTAACTCTCCGTGACTGCTATAAATAATATGATAATACCTAGGTAGGTAGGTAGGTAATAATAATAATACTCTACCAAGTAGGTTCTTACTATTTTAGTATAAAGTTATACCAACCAAACCAAACCCACTTATCTTCTCGTCTCATCTCTACCCGTCTTTTCTTTCTCCTTCACCTACCTACCTACTTACTCTCATACTCTATCTAATACTAGGTACTATATCTTCACCTACCCATTCCTTCATCTCCTTCAACCTCCTTTTAACCTTCACCTCCGTCAACCTTCATTCCTAGGAAGCCCTCACATTCTTTTTTCCCCTACCTACCTACCTACCTACCTATTAATTCTATCCGCAAGACTTGATCTTCCTAAGGACTTGCATTTCACTCTCTTACATACAGACTGTTTATATTTCTTCTATCGAATCCTAGGTTTAACCATTTCGAATTAATTCATCGAATACAAGCGATCCCATCAAATTGCTTTTTTGTAAACCCTATCTATCATACGAGGTGAGTTGTCAAAATGTCTCATTACCTACTTCAGCCTTCCTACTTGGCTCTCTCTATTCAGAATCATGGTGTAGCCAACCGGTGCAGCGAATTGTGGTTACCCAGTGAATGGGTAAATGATAGTTTTGTTGATATACACAGCTTTGACTGCCATGCGAGTGCGAGGCTGGGAACCATATAATACCTACCTAGTTCACGATACTTTCAAACTTCCATAATCCATAATCCATTTATTTACCTTACCTTACACCTTTATTCTACATACCAATATTTTCTTGTCGATATCTTCACATATTCCGTTTTAAGCACGTCAAATTGACCTCTTCAAGTAATCTTTAGGAGTCATGAAGGCGACCCTGATTTCTCTGGGCCTTATCGCCACTGTCTCCGCCAATATCGTCTTTAATCATGTCCCATTGAGCTGTGATATCACCAGCAAGAATTTGTACTATGGCTGCCTCGAAGGTCAGAACTGCACCGACGATGGAACTGGAGAGTAAGTAATCATGGACCATGCATAGAAAGATGTAGAGCTAATCATCCATACAGATGTTATGTACCAATCACTCCAATGCCATCCCGTTATTACCCAGTCCCAATCCATCAATCCATTGAACCAAGACAAGCTGTATACTCAACAGACGGTACTTGTGGTCCTGCTCATGGCAACACTATCTGCGACCCAAAGAGTACAGTATACAAAGGATCATGCTGTTCGGTAAGTCGACAATAAATAATGAAAGATCAACTACTGATTCGATTAATAGTCATACGGCTGGTGCGGAGATGATGATGCGTGAGTAAACCAAGCATCTTTGTTATTCTTGAGGTCTTACTGAAGTTTATAGCCACTGTGGAACTGGATGTTTATCTGGATGCAGCGGTGGCAGCACTACAACTCCAAGTGGTACCGCTCCCCGATCTGATGGTCGATGCGGCACTGTAAGTCTTGGCAGGCTTCTCTTGCAATGACAATATACTGACCATTGTAGGCTTTCGGCGGTGCTACCTGTGATGCAAAGGGTGCATTTGGTGGCTGTTGTTCTGCATATGGGTGAGTCATGCTTTCCCCTATCTATCACTTTGAGCCATCTTCTCGTTGAGTGAAGACTTATTTTACTTTTAATAGCTACTGTGGCTCGACCGATGGTCACTGCTCGGTAGCTGATGGTTGCCAGAATGGGTGCGCTGATGCAAAGCCTACAACAACTGCAGTTGGAGCAGGTGGAGCAGCGCCTACTTCACGTGCTGCTTCTACATCTACAACCCAAGAACCAGTAATTGCTCCAGTTACTTCCACACTTGCACCTGCAGCAGCGAGCAGTGCACCAGTAACTACTGATGGATCATGTGGTGTTACTAACGCCGGTACTGTTTGCGGCAATTGGGCAAACGGAAATTGCTGTTCTATGTATGGATTTTGGTAAGCCAATCATCACTCACTCGCGGAACTTCAATAGTCTTACAAAATACAGTGGAAACTCCAGTGCACATTGCGGTGCTGGATGTCAATCGGGCGATTGTTTGAGTGCACCAGTGGTTGCAGCCCCTGGCGCAAGTGCCGCCCCTGCTGCCCCAGAGGGAGGTGCCTTCACCATCGTTGGTCAATCTGGAGTCCCAGCTATGCACGCAGCACTGATGCCAAATGGTCGAGTTATGTTCCTCGATAAGTTGGAGAACTACACCCAATTGAAATTGCCAAATGGACATTATGCAATGTCTTCGGAATACGACCCAGTAAGTAATGGTGTTGCGGTTCCTCTAGCTTACAAGACAAACGCATTTTGTTCCGGAGGTGCCTTCCTCGCAGACGGCCGTGTCGTTTCTCTTGGAGGTAATGCGCCTTTGGAATGGCTTGACCCAACCATTGGTAATGGATTCGACGCCATTCGATACCTTGAGCGATCTTCTACAGATGCTAGCCTGACTGGCAAGGACTGGAGTGAACCCGGTAATAAGCTCGCAAGTGATCGTTGGTATGCTACTGCTCAAACTATGCCCGATGGAACCATCTTTGTCGCTTCTGGAAGTTTGAACGGCCTCGATCCAACTGTCAAGACGAACAACAATCCTACCTACGAGATCCTCAGTGCTACCGCAGTTTCACAAGGCAAGAACATTGACTTGGATATTTTGGAGAAAAATCAACCATACTACATGTATCCTTTTGTCCATCTTCTCAATGATGGAACTTTGTTCATCTTCGTCTCAAAGTCTTCCCAGATCTTCAATGTTGGCAGCAATACTGTCGTCAAGGAATTGCCAGAACTCGCAGGAGACTATCGCACATATCCCAATACTGGTGGAAGTGTTTTACTTCCTTTGTCAAGCGCAAACAAATGGAACCCTGATATCGTCATCTGCGGTGGTGGTGCATACCAAGATATCACCAGCCCAACAGAACCAAGTTGTGGAAGAATACAGCCATTGAGCGCAAATCCGCAATGGGAGTTGGATGCTATGCCTGAAGGTCGTGGCATGGTTGAAGGAACTTTACTTCCTGATGGAACCGTCGTTTGGCTTAATGGAGGTAATTTGGGTGCTCAAGGGTTTGGACTTGCAAAGAATCCAACTCTTGAAGCTCTTCTCTACGATCCCACAAAGGCCAAGGGTAAAAGATTCACGACTCTTGCCGCCTCAACCATCCCACGTCTTTACCATTCTGTCGCTCTCCTTCTTCTTGATGGCACACTCATGGTCGCTGGATCAAATCCTGTTGAGATGCCAAAGCTCAAGCCTGATGCAGCTGATCCATATGTTACGGAGTTCCGAGTGGAGAACTATGTTCCCCCTTATCTCCGAGGCAATAATGCAAACAAGCGTCCTACCAATGTCAAACTGTCATCGGGTAGCTTCAAAGCAGACGGCAGCACACTTACAGTTACTTTCAATTGCCCAGCTGGAGCGAAAGCAGTGACTGTGACTTTGTATCACGGTGGATTCGTCACTCATTCAGTACACATGGGTCATCGCATGTTGTATTTGGACAACACAGGCTTCGTTGCTGGTGCAACACAGCAGGAATTGACTGTTACTCGACCACCAAACAACAATGTGGCTCCTCCCGGACCATATGTTGTTTATATTCTTGTAGATGGCATTCCCGCCATGGGACAATTTGTTACGGTTTAAGAGGGCACATTTTAATGATGTTCAACAAAATTTTGCTGCATAGCTTTGGTTTGGGGAGGAATATGGCGTGATATGCGGATATCCAAAATTGTACCCAAGGCTAAGGCCAGGGCTAAAGGTTAAGTCTCGATAGCGAATAATGATAATGATTAAATTTTGTATTGTGGTTGATATTGATGTTGCTGTTGATTGTAATCAATCAACAATGATTTTGATAACAACATCAATAATGTTCTTCCATAATCTGGTCCATCCTGTTCACTAATATAGCCGATTAGTTAATAGGCCCGTCCTATTAACTAATGGGACGCTCTATATAAATGGGACGCTTTATTAACTAATAGGATTAATGAAATTATTAAAAATATAAAATTTGTTTTTTTTAAAAGATATTAAATTATAATAATACTACTAATAATACAACTAATAATACAACAAATTAATCAAAACTTATAATATATTACTTTTACTTTTACCCTTACCTTGTTATTATATACTAATATATTATATTAGTATAATATTTATTATTACTATTACTATTATTATTATTAATACTTTTTTTAAATATTTTATAGGAAGTAGAATAGATTTTTTTTTCTTTTTTTTTTATATATCTTTATTATTAAATATCTTATTTATTAATATTTTATTTGCTAATCTTTTTTTCTAATACTTTACATTTCTATTTGTTTTTTGAATAATTATTATACTATTATATTTATTTAAAAGTAATATTGTTTTAAATAACAATATTTTTTAAGATTTAATTATAATATTAGTAATAGGAAGATCAAAGTATATGCTTTAAGAAGGTATTTTATTAAAAGTATTAGTTTAATAAAATTTAATCAACTTTCCAAATTTATAAACTAATTAATATTTTTATATTAAAATTAATATAAAAAAAAAAGTAAAAAAAAAATAAATAAATAAAAAATAACTTATTATATTTAATACTTTAATAATGTATATTAGAAGTTGTAAAAACTTTATATTTAATTGATTTTAAGGTAGGATTTTAAGAGTAGTATATTCTTGTATTTTATATATAAAATTATTTTTGTTTTTTTTGTGTATTATTCTTTTTTTCATTAACTTTAAATAATATAAAAGGTTTTTGAATAATTTTTTCTGCTATAGATTCTACAAAAAGCTCTTTAACCTTTTCCAAATCCTCTTCAATATTATTATTTTTAGGCTTTTTAAATTTATATGCAAAAACATAAAAACAAATTAATAGTGCTTATTCTTAAAATCGATTAATGAAACTTTAAGGTTAATTAAATAGTTTTCTCTCAAACTATACTTTATATAAAAATACCCCATTTGGAAGAGTAAATGGAGGGGTAATATTAATTATTTAAACAATTATTAATAAAAAGGTTTTCCATCTTTTATATTCAATATACTTTTAAATAACTTGAAACTTTTTTTTGAAAATCTTATTGGTAATTTCAATAAATCCTTAAATTTTTGGATAATATAATTTATCCTGTATTATTTTAATATTATTAAGATTAGTAAGATTTTAAATAAATTTTTTGAACTCTTCTCTATTATTAATATTTAAAATTCTAAAACAAAAGTTTTTATTTAATTAAAGTTTTAATTGTTTAATATATTTATTAGTATTTTTTAATATAAAAGTTTTAAATTATACAAATTTAGAAAAATAATTTTTAAATTACTAAATTTAAATATATTCTTTATTTAAATTAGTTTATATTATTATTAATATATATTTATAATAAAACAGATTAAAAATTTACTTTAAAATTCATTAAATTTAAAATTATTTGTTTATTAAAGTAAAAAGATAAAATAGATATTACCCTGTTTTTATTTAGCTATTTAATATCTTAATTGCAATACTTGCATTTAGTAATTATTTATTTTATATTATTTTGAAAAATACTATAATAAAGCTTAATAAACTTATTATACGTTTTTTTAGTAGCTATTTTAATTAAATATTAAAAAAATAATAAAAGAAAAAAAAAGAAAAAAAAATAAAAAAAATAAAAAAAATAAAAAAATTAATAAATATATCAAAATGTATTAAAGCTTTATAAGTAATACAAATGTAAAAAAATATATTAAAAAAGTAAACAATATATTAAACAGAAATAGTACAATTAAGCTTTTTATTAAACTTAGTTTTTTGGTACATTTGCTTATTTTAAAGTTTGAAATTCTTTAAGTAGTAGAATTGATTATTATTATTCTTTTATTATTTCTTTGAAGTAGCATTTATTAATATATTTATAAGATTTTGCAAATATTGAATATAATTTAAATATTTGAAAAAGCTTAAAACGAATCTATTATCTTTTTTTTTGCTTACTTATTTGTTTTATTTGTTTTTGATTTTAACCAACTAGTTTTTAGATTTTGATTTATTTAAAAGTGTAAGAAAAAAAGATACAATAAATTGATAGCTAAAAGTAGTAGTATTAAAAGTATTAGGATTAAAATATTAATCAAATATACTATAAACTTGATTTTGAAGAGTAAAAAGAGTATTAATATTTTAAAGAATAAAAAAAGATATAATAAATAATATTGCAAATAATATTGCAAGTAATATTGTAGATGATATTATAAATAATATTATAAGTAATATTAATATATAATTTATTCTTTTTATTTGATTCTTTTTTCTTTAACATTTTTTTGTTTAATATTTCTTTAATTTTTTTAATAATACTTTTTCAATAATATTTCTTTTAATAATATTCTTTTAATAATATTTTCTTTAATAATACTCCTTTAATAATATTCTTTTTAATAATACCCCTTTAATAATACCCCTTTAATAATACTTTTTTAATAATATTTTTTTTTTT
>NGKJ01000092.1:77921-108044 GCA_002162495.1 Myriosclerotinia curreyana | reverse complement strand
AAATTTATTTAAAAAAATTTATTTAAAAAAATTTATTTAAAAAAATTTATTTAAAAAAATATAATAAATTTTTTTTAATTAAATATTCATAAATTTTTATTATAATTTAGAATAATAAAAGTATTAAAAACAAAAAAAAGATAAAAGCGATAAAAGTAATAAAAACAATTAATATTATTGGAATATAGAGAGAGAAGTACGGATATATTGATTTAAATCTCTAAAAAAGAGAGGTTTATTGTACATATATATATTGAGTTGTATAATAGAAATGCTTTACATCTAGTGTTATACCTTAACTTTGTATATATATTTCCAATACCCTTTTTATGGTTGAATTCCTTTAATTATTTAAAAGCATATTTTCTGATAAATTAAAAGTGTTAATAATTAACGTATTAAAGAGCTTTAATCCTAATTGGAGAAAGGCTCTTATTAATCAGGGTACTATAATAAACAAGTTATATTATAAGCAAGGTTTTATAATAACTTTGTTGATATTGTAGGTTTTGTTAATTTTGTTGATTTCGTTGATATAGATTAATAAATAAAGCTTTTATCCTAACGGAAAATAAGCTTTATTTAATTTAATTCTAATAATAAAAAGAATAGTATTTTATAGATTAAATGTTGAATCAAGAGTTTTAATGCTTTTTGAAAGTATTAAAATGAAATATATCTTTCAATATCGATATAGTTGAAAATATTTTATATTAAGAATTTGAGATTGTCCTAAATAATTTCTATTTCCCTATATAATATATACTATAAATTCCTAAACTCTAATAAAACTTTATAATCTTCAATTAGCCTTCATTTGTATCAATTTCTTATTTAAGCTTTATTAACTCCTACAATAACCTTTTAGCCTTTAGCTTTAATTGTAATATCTACATTTCTTATAAAGTTTGATAATTTTACAATATCCATTATGTTATAATACAAGAGTACTTAATCTTCAATATTAAATCCTAATCCCAAATAATATGTTTCAAACTTAATATAAATAAATTGTTTTATAAAAACATCTGCTATTTGTTCAAAACCAAAAATCCATAATACTTTTATTCTTTTAGCATTTATTATATTGTTTTATATATAATACTATTTAATATTTATATACCTGACTTTCATATAGAATTTGTTCTTTTTGATTCAATTAACCCTACTTTTATTATTATAAAAAAGAATAGGAATATAAAGTTCAATCTAAATTCTTTCCTTTAAATCTGTTATTAGTTTTTTTATATAAGTAAGTTCTTTTATACCTTTATTTATAATAATGATTTTAGCTTCTATTATATATAAAGTTATAGATTTCTACTTTATTGAAGATTAAACTATTGCACCACTATATTTTATAACTATTACTCTTTATATAGATTTGCATTGTTCTTTAAAGCCCTAAATTACATTAGTAAATATATTATAATAAATTAGATTCTAGAATAAATAATTGAAGTAAATAATTCTTAAAATAGATGTATTAACCAAGTATTAAAAAAAAGTGCTTGATTAAAATAAGATGGTTTTTACTTGATTTTTATATAACTTTTACTAATTGCTCTATTGCAAAAGAGAGATTGGGTTTAATGTAATTTGCCAAATATATTATAAATCCTATAATTTATAAATATAGAAAAATATTGTTCTCTATTAGTAAATTCTTTTTTTCTTATATAATTATTATACTTAGTAGTAAAAGGATTTTGGTTTTCATAAAATTATCGATTCCGAATTGTTAAAAGACTTTTTTAATATAATTCGCATTATAGATCTTAATTGTTTGTTTCTGTTTATTTCTTTTGATTTACAAGTTGAGGAATATTATCGTTAAGCTTAAATCTTTGTATTTCTATTTTTAATCTATTTGTTTCTTGATTTCGTTGATATTTTGTTTTTTCTTAATAATTAGCAAATCATTAATATATAAAAGTATAAATACCCTTTTTCCAATAAATAAATTAGGGTTTACGGAAAAAGATTTAAGCCTTATTTGTTTTAAAAACTTCTTGATTATTAACTATCAAACTCTTGGTGCTTATTTGAACTTATATAATAATTTCTTAAATTTAAGAAATATCTTTTTTTTCAAAGAATTGCTTTTAAATAACTCATCTGTTAATTTCTTAATTTTAAAAAACACTTATTCAAAGAACTATAAAATCTCCATTAGTATTTCAACATTTAATAGTTTTTTATTAAGGAATACTATATCTATATCTATATTATTTACTTCTAAATTTTCAATTATTGCTTTAATTAGTAAAAAATATAATATAGAATATCTATTAACCTTAATAAATGTTTCTTTAAAATCTATACTTTCTTATTATATATAGCCTTTAATAACAAATCTAACTTTTCTTCTAATTATTTTGCTATATTAATTTATTTTATTTTGAAATACCTATTTCGAGGTTATTAATTATCATGGAAATCCTATTTTTTACTCTGTGTTTACCGCAATTCCTGTATTTACTAGTTTATCTATATTAATCATTTAAATCCCTTATTATTATTTTATTATAGTTATTATAAACCTTTTTTGTACTATACTTTGGAATACTTTATTTAGGAGTGATCATTATAGCAATCTGTATATAGTAATCAATAGGATTCTATAGATTAAGGGTATGTTAAAGCAATTTAATTTCTTTCTATTTACTTTTTTTATGTTTTATATAGTTAATTCAATTTGATGTGATAATTATGAGCCTGGTTAGTTTTTAAATATTGTGTATTAGAACTTAAAAAACTTGTAAGAATCAATTTTTAGAGTTTTACTTTTTTATACTGAAAAATATCAATATCTTTACTAAAACTTTAATCAATTTTTTTACCAACTTTTAATAAGATTAATTATGTTTTCGTTTAAACTTATCAAATTTAAAACTAATACTTAATAAATTAATTAGTTTTTGGCCTTTTAAAGCCTTTGTTATTTCAACAAAATCTAGGACGATCTTAGTATAAATAATAAACGAATTTTAATCAATTAAAACCCTATAATTAACTAGTTTTCCGAATTATTATCTATTGCTCTTTTGCTTTTTAGTCTCATTACAAAAAAAGATAAAGAGCTTAATGAAAATTATAATACTAAAATTAATATTTATTATTATTAGTTTATTAAGAATATAATTAATTATCTTTTATAACTAATTAAGCTTTTACTTATTAGTTACATTAATATTACTATAGAGCATACTTACTTTTATAACAATTATTATATATAATTACAAATATTCGAAAGAATAGAAAAAACATATTAAAAAATTATAGTCTAGATTAATAAAATTATTAGTCCTTTTTATATAATGGAGCTTTCTGTTTAGTTATTGGAAACTAAATCATTTTGTAGTATTATCTAATACTTATAATAAAAGCTTGCCTTATTTAAAGAAAATCAATAACTAATTATTTCTGATAAGTATAAAAATATGTTCCATTAAGTCTTTTTCGGTTATAATAATTCTGCAAAATGATATATAGAATAATACTTAGTATATTTAAGAGCAAAAACTATTAATCTTAAGGAAGTTCTTAATACTTATATTATTATTACCTTTTTAAAAGCTATTAATACAAAATAGCTTCTAGAATAATTACTTTAATAAATCAACGAATATCAAGTGGCCTAATTATTAGGAAAACCCATAATGTTCTTTAATAAATACAATATCTCTATAGGAATCCTATTTCAAAATAAAATTTATAATTATAAAAGTTAAAGTATCTACTCAATAATTAATCTTATTTATAATACCCTTAAAGACTCAAAAACTAATTTAAATTTAAATAGTAAAAAAGATTTATTAAGATCATCTCCCAAAATAGAATATTACCTATGCTATAAAAGTTGATCTCATAAATAAACATTAATAAATTATAAGATAATCAAACTCGCATTTACAAGTATTTGCAAAAATAATCTAAAAAAGATAATTAGTAACTTTAACAAATAATAAATTATTGATAAACTTAATAATCCTAAATATAAGGATTTTAAAAAAAAGCTTTTATTTTAAAAATAAAAAATTTTAGTTTTCTTTTTATTATTAAAATCTATTTTTCTTAATTGAATTAATATTTATACAATCAGTATTTAATATAATTAAATAAATAATCTTAAGGGTATATTCTTTTTAATTAATGTTTTTGATAAATATTATTTTTTTAATTTAATTTTTTTGAATAATTATAGTATTATGTATTTGGTTAATAATATTGCTTTTTTTGATAAAGGAAAGTATAAATTATTTAATTAATCTATTAATATAGTTAAGGCTAATATTAGTATTATTCCAATTATTAATAGAAGTATTTATATTCTTAAAAATATTCTTTATAAAACTTATAGATTTAATATAGAAGATTTGGTGTTAACTAATATAATATTTGTTCTTGGTTTTTATTCTAATATTATTTTAAAGGCTTGATTAAGAGAAAAAGGAATTTGAATTTATAATTTAAATAATACTTTTAAAATTAACAATATATATAAAAGTATTATTATTGCCAATTTTATTTATATGTTTAACTTAATTTTCTTAAAAATTAAGATTTTTTCTTTTTATTCAACCTTTTTTATACCTATTTTTATAAACAATTTTATAATGATAAACCCTATTATATCCCGCAAAATCAATAAATTCTTTTATTAATCTAAAAATATATTTATTCCCAGAAATAATTTAAACAAAATATAATATAAGCATATTAGTTATTTTAATAAAAAAGCCCTAAAACATTTAGTTTAAGTAATAAGAGATATTAAGATATTTAAGATTATTTAAAAGAAATATATTAATTATTCTTTTATATATATAAAACAAATTATTTTACGTATTTCAAATAATTATTTATTTCCATAATCTTTCTTTAAAATTCAATAAGATCTTTTCGATTTTCTATATGGTTATAATAGAGATTTATAATTATTATTAATCAAAGAAATATATAGTAATAAAATATTCAGCTTTATATTAAGCTTAAAATTTTAAAAAAAAGTTTTTAGAATTATTCTGAATTTTATTTCTTAATATTAACAAAAGTATAGATTACCAATCATTGTAATAAAACAAAATAACAATATATTAATAATCAGAATTCTTAGAGATATATTTTTTAAGAAATGAATAAAAGAAAAAGATATTAAATTTGAACTTTCTCTTTTTTATATTTATAAACTAAATAAAGGATTAAAAAAAGCTGGCTAAAAAATCATTATTAAATAAATAAAAATAAGGAATATTATAAAACTTTTTGAAAAACTATAAATTAAAACTACTCTTATAACAATTTATTTATATAATATTAATTCTTTAAAAATAAAGAGTTTCAAAAGCTTTAATAAAATACTTAACTCTTGGTTTTTACAGTATTTTAAATAATATAATCCTTTATTAATATAAAAAATTATAAATAATTTCTATTCTAATTAAAATAAAATCTTTAAATATAGATATTAAATATATTTATTAAATAAAGAAAAAAAGATGGGGAATAAAAAAAGATAATACAAAACTTATAATTAAATATGTATTAAATATTTAATAAAATATATTTCTAATACCAAAATCTATTGAATATAGATTTTAAAACTTAATAGGATTATTATTATTTAAAATATTATATTTAATGAAAAATTTATTTATAAAAACGATTTAACTTTTAATATAATTAGAGATTAATTAATCAAAATTTTGAGGCAAATTATTTATTTTTTTAATATTAAAAGGATAATTGATTTAAATAGAACAATTATAGATAATAAAAATGATATACTAATATTAAATTATAACAATAATTATAAACCTAAATTTATTTAGTGTATTTAAGAAAAGGTTAAGCAAATCTTAATCAATCTAAAGGATGGTAATAGTAGAATAAGGCAACCAAGTTTATTAAAGCATTCAAATAAAGATAATAATAATGAGAATGGCAAAAGTAATAACCTGATATTACTATTAGAAAATTATCCTATAAAATCTTTTGAATCTGTAAATACAATAAATATTAAAATAATAAGATTTTTGAGAAATAAAAATAACATCTTAAAAAAAAGTTTTGAGTTTTAAGAAATAGAGAGTGGTTACAAGGATTAATTATTAATATCTTATTTAAATAATTTTAAAATAAGCAAATATAAAAATATATATAATATTAAGTACAAGATAAAAAAACCGCTTACCCTTTTTGCTATAATACCCCATAAAACTAAAAAGATTATAAATTATTAAGATAAATATATATTATTTTCAAATCTAAATTAACTAAATAAGAGAGTATAAACTTTGGTAATTGAAATATTTAAACTAATTAATTTTAATCCAATAAAGTTTTAAAAATTTATGTTTTTTGATTCTAAAACCCATAATAATCAATTAAATACTATTACGTAAAATAAGCGCTTAGCCCGATTTAAATAACATTATACTGGTTAATTATCTATAAGTTTATTTATAAAAACTATTATTATATAAAAATTAGGATCTTATAGTATTAAATTATTTAATGATTTTCATTCTATATTTTAGCCTAATTAACCCGATTTAAATAAAAAAAAAGAATCTTTCAAATTCATTATAATCTATTTAGTCTTTATAACAATAATTAAGTTTTAAAAAAACGAAATCAAAACAAAATTTCCCAGTATTCATAGATTAATAATAGTCCTATTATTAATTAAATTCTATGATTTTCAAAGATATTTAATGGATATATATTTCAAGGAAGATTGCAATAAAAAGATCAATAATTTAAGGTTTTGTAATATTTAGCAAAAAGTTGATTAAAATAACAAATCAATTATTATTAATCTTATTCTATTAATATAGGTATTTGGATACAAAAATGATGAGTAAGGCAATATGAGTAAGTACTAATCTCATTTAATAATAAGAAATAATCTCTAATTAAAAAGCATAATAAAATCAATTTATATTGTAATATTTGCCTTTTGTTTATTCAGAATTATTATAATTATAATTACTCAATATGATTTTAAAACTAAGCAATTCAATATAGTTAATGTCTTTATGAATACTTTACATAATCTATTTAGTATATTTATAATATATTTTATGCCTTTTGGGTATAATATATTAGAAAAAGTTATTATTTTAAATCAAGCTTTTTATAACTTACAAAACTCCCTAACAATATAGTTTAAGGATTTTATTAAAATTTTGATTAATTTAGGAATAATTTAATACAAAAAAAAGTTATATATCTACTTAAATATAGATTACAGAGTATTTGTTTTATTCTTTATTAATAATATTCAAATTATTTATTATAAAATATATGAATTATACACTACAAAGATTATTAAAGGATTAAAAGCTATATATAAGCTTTATGATCTTAAAAATATCAAATAGTTTCTTAAAATATGGATTTTTCAAGATTGGAAGGAAAAGAAATTATGGTTATTGTATGATATATATATTAAGAAGATTACGAAAAAGTTCAATTATATTAAAAGATATATAACAACACTATTATTAATAATAAAGTTTAAAAAACATTTAGGGCAAACTATACTTTTTATTATTAAATTGTATTAAAAGTTAATAAGCTTAATCTTATATATAACTATTATATTAAAAGCTAATGTAGCTTTTGCTATATTAATTCTTAATAGTTACTTAACTAATCTTACTCCTAAGCATATTAAAATAGTAAAATAATATATTCTTTATTTGTATAAATATAGGTTTTTAGTTATAAAATATAGATTAACTTTTATTATATAACTTCTTATTTTCTCCAATATGTTTTTTGTAGATGATTTGGATATTAAATAATTATTTTAAGAATATATTATATTACTTTTTAATAGATTAATTATATAGAAAATATCTCAATAAAATACTATTATTACTTTAATAATTAAAGTTAAACTATTTAATATTAAATATATATTAAAGAAAATTATTACAATATTATAATTTTTAAAAAAAATCAATTTTATAGTTAAAGAATTTATAACAATCTTTTGTAATAATATTTAAGTAATTCGTTTAATTATAAATAAGAATTAAAAAATTATTACAAAACTAAAGTATATGGATATTCAAAATATATGATTAAGATAAAAATATGCTAAAAAAAGCTTTGAAATAGCCTACTTATTTATTAATAATATACTTACTAATAGATTTACAAAGAATTTTATTAAGCAAAAATTTGAATACTTTTATATGCTTTTAAACTATAAGGATATATAATTAAGGATTGAAGAGATTGATTGAATATTACAATATATTTCTATAATAAATCAGGAAAGAATTAAGATTCTATTATAAGTATCTAAAAGATATTTATATATACTTTTATGGACTTTTCCTTACTTTTTCTTTTTTTAATTTTTTTTTATTTATAGAGCTTTTAAGTTTATTAATAGTTTTCTAAACTCTTAAAAGCTTAACAAAAAGATCCTCTTTATTGGAGTTTTTTTTATTTTCCCTATTAAATAGTTTATTTTCATTATTTAAACCTAATTTTTAGTCCTTACAATATTTATCCCTACTTTTCTTAAAAATATTAAGTATAGTATATATAGTAATGTAATATTTCCAGAAGTCCTAAAGCAAAATAAGTATTTTATTTTATAAACTAAAGGGTGAAAATAGTTATAATCAAAAAATATCAAAATAAAAAATTTAGGATATATTCTGAATTTTTCCTTATTTACTTAAATTAATTATAACGAAATTATTTACTAACTTATTTTTTTATTTAAAAACTTCAAAAAATAAAATCATAAAATTATATAGATAAAATAGAAGAGGAATGTATATATAGGTATAATAATTAAAACATTAATTCGAGTTTAAAGCAGTATTAATATAACAAATATCATTACCATAATTATTAATTAAGGATTTTATACATTCTATATATAAATATTTATTAATAGCACCAGAAATTCGGCGATATAAAGGATATATTTAACCCTTTCTTTTTTTTGGAGATCTTAATTTAGGATTTTTATTTTTTCTTTTGTTTGAGCTATTAAAAACAATCCCATTATTATTATCCCCAAAATTATTTACTATTTTTGTTGTTTTAGCTATATTATTAATATCTAAATATTGAGTAACTTTTTTACTTAGTTAATTGGTAGTATCTTTTTGATTATTTTTGGAGTTAAAAAAAAGATTCCAAATACTTTTATTACCTTTTAAAAAAGTAAAATGAAAATTAGATTTAAGCTAATTATAAAATAAAAATATTAATATAAATATAAATAGATATTAAAAATTAAATTATTTACTAGAAATAAAGGGCAAAAAATTATTTAAAAATTGAATACACTTTGCGATAGAACAAGTTTATTTTTGTGAGAAGTGAGTTATAATAATAATTTAATAAAAGATTCTATTATAAAATAAAGAATTATAGTGAGATAAATTAGAAAAGCAGAAATAAAACCAAAAATATTGATTAATATACTTAAAGTATATTTTGAATTCAGGAGATTATATAATAAAGGTAATTTAAAAGATAATATATCATTTTTATTAATAAAAAGAGAATCTATTAGAGGATTAAAATTATCGGCTATTATTACCTTTAAATTAATAGAAGTTTTATTTAAAACAATAGCTTTTTTAAAAGCTTTAATCTTTTTAGTAATTGTGGCATTCCTAGTAAACATGATTTTAATTTTAGGAAAAATTTTACTTTTAAGTATAATTATTTAAAAAAATAAGTTTAAAATAAACTTATAAAAAACGAGGATATTTTCAATCTCTTTATATTTACTTTATTTATATTATTTTCAAAAACAATTAGTAAACGATGTAATAAGCATTTTTCTATTTAAAAAGCCATAATAATTTAAAATCATTCAATCCCGATTATATATATATCCAAATGCCTTTATAGATATTAAAACCTTTCTTTTGTTTAACGATAATAATATTTATATTGCCTCTCGTGATTATCAGCTCGAAATAAGGTTTGAAAAGGCTTACATTGTATATACAGATTTCCAAAATAGTATATTTATAAGTAATATATAGCCTTTTTTATTAAAAATTCTTTTTTTATTGTTTATTTCGCTTATTTAGCCTATGAATTAAAAGCAATCAAAGCGTTTTTAATCCTTTAAAGTATATTTTCCTTTAATTTAATTGTTTTGCGATTTTTTTATTAATTAGATTAAGATATATCTTGATTTAAAGGATATATCATAGAAATCCTATTTTTTACTTTATGTTTATTACAATTCCCGTATTTATTGGTTTATTTATGTTAATTACTTAAATTCCTTATTACTATTTTATTGTAATTGTTATAAACCCTTTTTGTACTATACTCCAAAATATTTTATTTAGGAGTGATCATTATAACAACCTATATATAGCAACCAGTAGAATCCTATGGATTAAGGGTATATCAAAGCAATTCAGTCTTTTCCCACTTACTCTTTTTATGCTCTATATAGTTGGTTTAATCTGACATGATATTAATCTCTTTCCTTTTAGGATTCTTCCTTATATAATCTAAAAAGTATTATTCTTTTTTAAAACTTTTAACTTTGCTTTAATAATTATAAACTATATCTTTGCATCTTTTTATATAATTTTTTTAAAGTTTATTGTTTTAGGAAGAATTATAGGGCTATTAGATTAACTAATTTCTTTAATATTAATAATAATAATCTTTAATATTTTTATATATTATAATATTTAATTATTAAATATCTTTTTCAATTTATACTTATTTACAATATTTAAAAATCTTTTTATCTTTTAAACTTTTAATGTAAAATTATATTCAAAGCTATCATTTATTATAATCTTTTTAATCTTTTTTAAACGCTTTTTACTGTATTTAGTAAAAGCCCTTTTCTTATCTATATTAGACTTTACATATTTATTATTCGGAATAATTCCGATTATTTGCTTTTAAACAGATTTAACTGCTTCTAATATATTTATTAGCCTTTTGTTTATATTAGATTTTTTATTTATACTTTTTTTTATATTAACTATTTTATTTATATTTAATACTTGCTATAGTTTGTTCTTAAATAGGAAACTATATTTATTAAAATTAGTATTTACAGTTTTTATTATTTTTAGGAAATAAAGTTCAAAAAACTTATAAATATAATATCCTTCTATATTAACAAATACAAATTCTCCTTTTCTAATTCGTAATTTAAATTTCTTGATTAGAACTTTAAATTGTTATAAGTTTCTTACAAACGCTTTATACCCAAATACTCTTAGTTTTATAAAATCAAGTAATCTATTATAATAAGCTTTAAATAGTATAGTAACTATTAAAAATAATTCTATATCCCTAAATAGTAATACTTTTGTTAATAACTTATTTATAAGCTAATTTGCATACTGAATTGTTATTTCCCATTGATTTTTTAATATTCCAATTTGAAAAAGTAAAGTCCTTGATTTAGCGCTAATATCCTGAATTTTCTTTTTTGTCATTTTATTTATTAAATGTTTTCCTAATAAAAAAAGTTTAAATTAAATCCTAAATTCAATTAGTTTTAATTAAAATTTTATACCAAATTTGTTTTTTCCATTATTTGTATATATTATAATAATTTTGAAGAAGCATTCTTTTTTAAAAGTTTAAATAAGATTTATAAAAATTGGAATAATAATGGTTACTAATTTGTCTAGTATATATTGAATCTAATTAACTTTAATAATATTATTTATTATTAAAATAAAGTATTTATTCTTTAAGAATAAGAATATTTGAATTTCTGAAAAGTTTATATAAAAATGTTGAATTTTGATAAGTATATGAATAGCTATATCTTTATTCGAAAATTTATTTATTTTAATAAAAAAGCAAAGTTCATATACTTTTCTCTTTTTCATCTTAATGCTTTTCGTGAATTTAAAACCAATAGTATTTTTCTTGAGCTTTTCTATATAATTATAATTAAAATAATTAAGATATTTATATACTAATTCGGTACTAATTTCGTTTAGATTTCCTTCTTTGTTTTATTAAAAAATAAAATATACTTTGTTAAATTGTTGAATAAAGTAGATTCTGTTTAATTAATATATTAAAAATTATAATTAATTAGTTTTCCAATAAGATATAGAAGCTCTTTTAAATATAATTTTACAATTTAAAGTAATGAATTTGTTGATTAATATTAATTATATATTGCTAAAAAAAGCAATATACTATATATCAGTAAATTTGAATTTTCTTATTCTAGTTATTCCAAAAGATTTGGATTATATATAAATGTTATTAGTTATCTTAACTTTTTTAGAGAACGACCAATTTTATATATTTTCAATATTATCAAAAACTTTTATAAAATGCTAAAAAGCTTTAAAGTTTAAAATCTATTTTATATAATCATTTATATACATAATGGAAACAGGGTAAATGGAATTAATATATTCTTTATAATCTTAAACAATTTCATCTTCTTCTTTTTTATTCTTTAATCTTATAGCAATATTAACTTTTCCTTTAATCTAATTATAATCCTTTCTATTATTTAGATTTGCTTTTCTATTAACTTTAATTTAGATTAACGCTTTTTCTAAGGTATAATAGTTATTTTGAAAATAATCTATCTTAAAGCAAAAGCGATATTAATTCTTTTCAATTTATATATTTATACTAAATCTACCATAATAATTATATCCTATTCGATTGCTTTGATTTTGATCACCTTATCCTCTATATCCTTTTTAATTGTTATAAATTAATCGTCCTCTATATCCTTTACTTTTATTACTAAATCTTTAATTATTACCAATATAATTAATTATTATAGAAATAACAAGCTTATCGCATATATTGAAAATAGCTAAGGCTTGTTTAATAAATATTTTATTATTAATTATGAATCCTTTATTTTATTATTATAAAGGTTATTAAAGAATTTGTTTAAGGAATTAAAAGTAAATTTCATTATTCAAAATAAAGTTTAATGAATTAGCAATAAGAAACTAATAATGAAAAAGATTTTAATAGAATTGTTAAATTGTTTGAATCTTTAGATCAAACGTTTTATAATGAAATTTGGATTTGACTCCAACAATAAATTGAGGGTATTTAACTATACTAAATTTAGTTAATGCATTTTATATCTCTTTAGCATTATTATTCTTTATAGCTTTAAGAACTTTAAATCTATAGATTTCTTCGATTCTTAAATTGATAATGATAAATACAATATTTTTTCTCTTTTTATAATTAGGATTATTAAAATCCTTTAGAAGAGTATTAATAGTAATGAATTCTTAAGCTTTAATTATTGATAAAGCTAAAATAACTGATTCACTAAATTCTCCTTAATTATTATTATTAAAAATAATAATAGCACTTTATTTAATAATAATAGTCTTATTGTTAATAGCAAACATGATTTCAAGCATTCTAGTAATTTCGAAATAATTTTTTTGAAATATTAAAAATGTTTAAAAAAGTAAAAATTTAAGACAATCGTAAATTTTTGATTAAATGATGATAAAGCAATATATAGAATTGAAATGTAAAAGTTGTTTATATAAGATTATAATTTATTAAAATATAAAAAGAGAAGTACGGATATATTAATCTAAGTCTTTAAGAAGGAAAAGTTTATTGTACATATATATATTGAATTGTATAATGGAGATGCTCTACATTTAATACTATGCCCTAACCCTGTACACATGTTTCCAACAAATATATATATATATTATTATAATAATATTATTTTATTTAAAATGTTTTTTTGATTATATATATATATATATATTTAAAATATTTTTTTTAAAAAAATGTAATAAATTTTTTTTAATTAAATATTCATAAATTTTTATTATAGTTTAAAATTATAAAAACATTAAAAGCAATAAAAAATAAAAGCAATAAAAGCAATAAAAGCGATTTAAGACTAACCTACTACATGGCTGACCGTAACGTCTACATTTTCTTAACGACGCTTTGTCATAATCCACGCTTTCTTCCTCTTCCGAATCATCGTGTACCGACTTGCATTTATTTTCAGCCCGTTCCTTCGATATATCACTGCTGGTTGAAGCAGATGAATGAGTCCTTGGGGCGTCGATGAAGCTCTCGAAACACCTTAAGATTTAACATCGTGTGATACGCCCCTAGCCCAAGACTGCAATATCCTCGCCTAACGCCGTACGAATAAATTTCCTAATTCTGTTACAGTTATTGATATGGGCGTTCAAACGGGCGAAGAATGATTGGTGTGATTCTAGGGAGATTTCTTCTCGCGTCGGCTCTATAGGCATGCGTTTTTTCGTATAAAACTTGATGACAGCTTTATACGAAAATTGCCATTTCGGCGAGCTCAAGGCCGATGATAAATTATGCAGGGTGAATAATCGATCTGAGGGCCGAGAAACGAAGGAAGGGAAGATATAGCTTTCAAATAAAGATGTATCGAATCCGTGACAACCTTTTATTGCATGGACTAGAGAATGGAAGAACTGCTCGATTTGACCGGTCATACTGAGTTTGTGGGTATAATACCAAATTGTGGCTAAATCTCTCGGTGACATGATTTTGCCATTCAGCTTGATACCAGTGCGAACATTAATCTTTAGTGCATTTTCTATAGCAGGAAGGCCACTTGAAAGATCTCACCCAGTCCTGATTGATCTCGATGAGCCGAGAAAAAGTTGTGGGAAATCTCGAGCAAGAGTGATCACATCCCAACTTTGCTACCGATTTTGTATCCTTTCTGATGACTGGGAGAATGATATGGATGAATTAGCACTTGTCAAGAGGGACGTTTCGATTTCAACCTTCTATTTGGAAATTTGTCTTGGAGTTCAAGGTTTTACGACTTCAAGAAATGGTTCAATAGCTGATTCAAACAACTTTCCTTTAGGGGATGTCATCTTTATATATTGGTCTTTACATCAATCATCTCGAGTCTCGGTGATATCGCGACTCAATTTTGATGACGCGAAATTTGGCTGTCCTAGAGTCCATATTTGTCAGTTTCTCTTTCTCCTTAACCCCTAGTTTTATATCAGACTCTGATTACCTACGTATTGATATCAGATAGTTCTTATAGTAATTTTTCCATTCCATTTTATAAAGCATTTTATATTCTAATTTATTATAATTAATTCAAAGATTATCGAAGCAAAAGAAAAGAAACGGTTCCTCACATCTTCAAAACCCACCGGCTACCATGCTACTTGACCGACTTCTTCTTGAAACCTCGTCGTACCTTGTGGTTTGTAAGATTCAAGTCTTCCAGAAATCTATATTTACCTTTCATTTGACCCGATAAACTATTCGTCGTTTTATCAAACAAAAGCCGGATCTTCGTTTCGATTCTGCATGCTTGGCAATTTGATAGAAAGATCATAGATGAAGTTCGGTAATTTTTACGGGGCTTTCATGAATGAGTGATGAACTTCCTGTTCAATACTCATTGAACTATTGACTCACTCGTTCGTCATATAATCTAGGCTTGTTATTACTAGGAGATGGTGAGATCAGATAAAATACTTTTCACGCTTCGATTAGGTTTTTATCTTAGGATAGAGTTTAGGTATTCTACGAAACTAGTCGAAAGCGAAAATGTTCTTTCTTTCTTTCTTTCTTTCTTGCATTTTTTTCCCCTTCCTGCTCCTTCACTCTTGCCTATCTCCTCCTTCTCTTCCTCACTTCCTTAACTTTTACTGTACTCCAAAAATGCTCATCCTAATTGTGTAAATTACATTTACATTTACATTTGCGGAGCTCAAACCTCCGAACCTCAACCTCCAAACCTCAACCTCCAAACCTCAACCTCCAAACCTCAACCTCCAAACCTCAACCTCCAAACCTCAAATCCCCAGCAAACTCAAAAGTTATAGACGCGCAGCGGGGTATATTATTAGTGCTATTTAACACTTGTAAGAGTTAACTTTCAAGTTCATTTTTATATATATTATAGTATGAGGGATGATTAGATTAAGGATAAGAATGAGGTATCTTGTAGATCCATTGTGTAATTTCTTATCTGTCATGGATAATGTGAATCTAATTTGAATATTTATTGTTCTGTTGTAAGGTAGTTCCAGCTACCAAAACAATGCCATGAGAAATTCTATAGTGGTATCTTTTCCCATTCCATCCCGACCCGTTTATTAACCACAATCCATAATCATGACCCTATTCCATAACGCCATCCCCCACCCCAAACTCCCCATACCTCCACCCATGAACTCCCACATTCCCACATTCCCCCAAAACCCCGCTTCAAAGCTCAGTACCATGCCGAATTTTACCAGCATGCCCATCACCACCACTATGATGAACAAAACTCGGAATCGGTTTAAATTCTTCATACATCTCACCACTATCATCAGGCAGCGCACTAACCCCCGCTATACCAACCGAAAAAGCGAATAATAAGGAAGGAAACTGGGTAGTTAGAAGAGATAGACCTCCTAAAACAAATACCGTTTGCATATTTCCCCTGAGTGATGGTGCTGCGTTGGGCGCATTGATATAGCCACCTGGTATGCTTTTTTCGACGATAGGGTTTGTGATATTGGTGATAGAATCAAGATGGGGTTGTGTGTTTTCTTCGCTCGCGCGGGTAGTTCTGAGGTGCTGAGCCATGGCTATAGCTCGGGTTGTGAAGCCTCCGCGGTTGATGAGGTTCAAGGAGTCAGTGGGAGAAAAGGCCAAGATGGTAGAGATTAGTTGAAGGAAGATGAGTGTTTCAACGCGCATCTTGAAGTTTGAAGAGGTTGATTGTGGTTGCTTTGGTCTTGTCAAATATATGAGGAGAGCTTGTGACACTCTTTTTGTTGAATTTTGGTAAACTGACGATTTGTTTGCTTGAGACAGGAGTATGAAAGTTTTTGTAGCAAGAAGAATCGCATTGAGGAGCAATATACATATATTGACTATAGAATATAATAGGTAGACAGTGAGATGATTAACTTGATGGGCTCGTAATTGTTAATCATTATGAAAGCGGTGCCGTGAATTCCTAAGAATGGCTGGGAGTGAATGAACACCCTGTCGAGAAAGTGAAAAAATTCCCAGCGATACGATGGTCAACGTGTGATTATTCAGAAAGCACCAAGGTACCCAATCAGCCTACGACTACTAAAGCTTTCTGCACTGCAGACAGTAGAGGAATAAACCACGGTGGATGTATCACGTGATCATACTTTTCAGATTTGGTCGTGGATTTTCGGAGGAGTAACCTTTGGAGCCCGAGAGCTTGCAGGAGTTTTACTGTATCTATCTCGAGCGTTTCTGGTAGTTTTGACTGCAATGGAAACTAGCCATGCAATCTTCTAGAGATAGATACAGTAAAACTCAGCAGTGCAAGATCATGTGGCTTGAATAGTTCTGCGTTGGAGGGAGTTGGAGAAACTGTGTCCGGTAGTTGCTATCGCTGACAAACCACCCATTTGTTTCGACCTTATTTTACAGCAGAACATGAAAGAGAATCTGTTGATTCTCGATAAAAAGTTCTTGAAGCCCGAGGGCTTGAATGTTGAACATTCGAGGCACGATAATACGACCTCCCGAACCCGACATTGATTTGATTCGGCACTACCGCCATCTTCGTCTTTCTGGCTCATAATCACTAGAATTAATAATATATCTAACCGGTTTGTTTTGTTCTCATGTTGTGATAAATGATACTTAGGTTTGAGCTTGGCAGCGACTTGGATGTGCCGATGTCTGTGCTTATGTCAATTTAATCAAAGGTCACTAGGATCCGCAGCTTGAGAAGTCTGGATAATCTAGAATTGAAGATCTTCATAAGCAACGGCGAGTTCTATATCGGGATGCGGGGAAGAATGAAAGGTTCAAATGAAACAACTGCATCGTGGTCATCGCTCAATCACAATGAAGTAAGACAATGATGTAAGATGTTTAATAGTGATCAAATTACAACAGCAACAACTTGACTTAAGGAAGAAAATGTCTTGGAGATCCAATTGAAGTTCAAGGGAGAACTGAGATAACTGGTTCAGTGTAAATGAAACACACGTGATTGTTGACACATGTTTGAGGGAGAATTCGCATGAACAAAAGCTAAAAGACCCTTCGTTTCACGAGGATTGAAAACATTGTTGGTAGATTTTGGTGGATTAGAGCTGTATGGAAGATACATGTCTTCACACTTGTGAAAATTATGCATATGAAATTCATTGACGCAATTCCTGATAGTACTCAATTGCTTAAAAAAGCACTCCGTGTACGTACTACGACGTTATTGTGAAAGATATGGATCATCAGATCAGCTCGGATCATCATTAGGACGACTGGATAAATGGAGAAAAGGCTATTTAGTTGAAATGCAACCTAGGGTTTCTAAGATTAGGTTCAAATTCCATATGGTCCAAACTTTCGTATGAAGTGCTGTATGAGGTGCTCGAACTCCCTAGCTACTCTTTGTCGACTTGTTTCACAGTATTTTGTATAATACCGGTAGATGGTTTCGATTAGGACAGGGCCACGAATGCTCGAATGCTGGATGGATATATTGCGATGAGTGTGCCATGAAGTTCATCACAAACTTTACATGTTCACAGGTTCACAGGTTCACAGCGTTGTGAAATGCTATACCCATCTTTCGTATAGATATCGTAGCACAATAGTACTAAAAAGTGAGAAGCAAGGCTATGTTTGAGTCTTGACGCCCATCTCATAAGAGTTGCAAGTTGCAAGTTGTAAATTGCGAACAACGTAATTCTCTATTGGGGGCAATGATGGTAATATTTGTGACCCATTGTTAGTTGATGATGATGAGCAACGCCGCCTGTGTCAAAAAGATGAGAGAGAGAGAGATATATATATATATATATGATGGCTAATAATAGAATACTGGATCGAAAACTCTTCTCTTGCCATGACGATTGATTGATGTAACGGTTCGTATAAATTGTGTGTGCTGGTTAACCTAAGAAGTTTAAGTTTGGTTGGGTTGTATTATTAGGATTTATAGTTTATTAAATGAGGTCTTCTTGGCGAAATTTCTAAAGATTGATAGATTAGAAGTTATTATATATATATATAATATATATATTATTATTATTATAATATGTTCTTATACATTATTTGATAAGGTTTAACTTCAAACTTCAAACATCTAATGTCATCTAATATCTAATATCTAACGCATAAAGCCTTCCTGAGTAATATAGATTATTGTTGTTGTGTTTTTGCACAGCCTTCCTCGTTTAGGAATGTTCATATTCTTATGTTGCAGATCAAATCCAAAACCAACCAACCAAACCAAACCAACCCATCATCACCCTCACCCTCACCCTCACCCTCAAACCTTTACGTTTTTCTAAACTTCCTACGATTGATTGATGCCAGACCTGCAAGATTCGCAGTTAACCTTTTCCTTGAACATCTCACTGGCCTCACTCACTCACTCACTCACTCACTCACTCACCTTGCTCACCTTGCTCACCTCACTCATTCATTCACACCCTCCCTCTCTCCCTCTCTTACTCACATTCACATTCACATTCACATTTCCATTTCCAGTTCCATTTCTCGAATCCCTTCACCCCTTATTGGACCATCTTCAACTTTTCAAATCTTCAAACTTCAACTTCATGCACTGGTCTGCTTCCTAGATTTCTAAGTTTCTTTTCAGGCAAATCCAACTATTCACAAATTGTCGCAACTTCGCAACTTGATCAACCAACCAACCAACCAACCAACCAACCTTCACGTCCGTTAAAGTCATCGAGCGAGCGATTCGAATACTTTGATACCCATTTGAACGAGCGATACAGTCACGATTAAGACTCATTTAAAATAAATCCTTTTCTTTCGATTAAGATACCCTTTTACACAGTCATCAAAAGTTTGCCCATAGATCTATCCAGGACCTTAGATCTCGAAAACCACAGTCGCCATTTGATTACATTCTATCCACCGCGATCCATCCACGAATTTACGTACCTTTCCTCCAAACACGACGCCTGCATATTATACACACAGAGAAGGGCATATATAAATTAAGATCATAGGAGAATTCAGAAAGAGGCCGGAATTAAATCGCGACCTACGCTGGCGTCGACGGTGCCCGAGTTGTCGAGCTGGTCAGCAGTCAATCGACAACAACTGCAGTCATGTTCATTAACACAACATGTAATGCCACGCTGGATGATATGCGAAGTATGAATTCTCTTTATTTGAAAACTCGGGAAATATGCTGATGATGATGGCAGTTGGGAGGTCAGAAGTAATATTGGTAGGAGATCTAACATTCCATCGGTTGGGTTTAATAATTTCTGGGGCGACTGCCTTGATCGCCATTATTCTATCACTTTATCTTATGTGGATGCATGCTCTGCATTATACAAAACCTTATGAGCAACGGCAGTATGTTCTCTCAAATACAAACTCTATGTATATATACTAATTCTCTGTAGCATCATTCGTATCCTTTTTATGGTTCCGATTTACTCAGTGGCTTCCTTCCTTAGTTTTTGGCAATACTGGCATGAGATATATTTTAGTGTGATATCAGAGTGCTACGAAGCATTTGCCATCGCGTCTTTCTTTGCTCTCTTATGCCACTATATTGCTCCGAACCTCCACGACCAAAAGATTTATTTTCGTACCGCAACTCCGAAGCCATGGGTTTGGCCAGTGACTTGGATGAGAAAGTTTTGCGGTGGAGATACGGGCCCTTGGAGAACCCCAAGAAGTGGTTTGACATGGTTTAACATTGTATGGGCTGGCGTGTATCAATATTGTTTCATTCGGGTTACCATGACTACTTTGGCTGTTGTTACCCAATACTTTGGTAAATATTGTGATTCTTCGGATTCTCCTGTTTTTGCTCACATCTGGGTAAGGTTCGCTTTCTCTTTTTTGTTATAATTCCACTAACCATTCCCAGATTCTCGTCATCGAAGGTGCTGCAGTAACAGTCGCCATGTTTTGCCTAATCCAATTCTATATTCAACTTCGGACCGATCTTGCTCCCCATAAACCTTTCCTTAAAGTTGTTGCAATCAAAGCCGTCATCTTCTTGTCCTTCTGGCAAAGCTTTGCCATTAGTATTCTGATGTCATCTTCTATCGGTATTGTTAAGCCAACCAAATATATAGCGTACCCCGACCTCAAGATTGGCATTCCGAACTTATTACTTTGTATTGAAATGGCCATCTTTTCGGTTTTGCACTTGTTCGCATTTCCTTGGAGGCCATATGCATCAAATGCGACCCCAGTCAGATATCCAACCTCACCAGATGGTGGTTTAGAGCCTATCGGGCCCAAGCAAGGTGGCCCTCTCGGTCTTATGGCTTTCGCGGATGCTATGAACCCATGGGATTTGGTCAAAGCGTTTGCTCGTAGTATGCGTTGGTTATTTGTAGGTGTCAAGCATCGCGAGGCAGACTCTTCATATAAGCCGGCATCTTCTGCCAATGACAATGACATGTCACTCCAATCTACAAACTCGGGAGGGGTAACATCATACAAAGGAACGGATGAGGGTTTGCCGATTGCCAATGAATACATGAAGACCACCTTCGGTAGTAACAAAGGGGCTATGGAAGGTGAGGAAAGAGTTGGTCTAATTAATAATGCACAACCTGACCCTACAAACCTCAATCATTCAGGCTACATCCCAGCAGCTCAACGTTATACTCCTGAAGGACTAGACATCGCCACAAATGGATTGCGATATAACGACCCGGACCGCCTCGTTGGCCATAATCCAACTCCCGGCTCGATACGAAGACAGGAGAATCCGATCGGGATGGCAGTAACTGGAGAACCAGAATCATATCTAACTCAGGTAGCACAGCAACCATATCTAGCACGGCCGGTATCACCATACAGTGTACGCCAATTATCAGAACCAGAATTGTTCCTTGAACAAAAACGGGCCAAACGAGCTGCGGAGAATGCCGCACGCGATCGAGCTGAAAAGGAAGAACGTGAACGTCAACGAAACGCGGCACGATCAGAACCATCAGCTGATGCGAGACATATCCATAACGCTTTGTGGGGATCACAAGCGCAATCACCCCCGAGGTAAACAATGGTTGGAGGAAGAATTACGGCCTCTTGTATAAAAACCCTTTTCTTTCACAAATAAGTACAACATTCGCTTCGCCGACTGGGAACTTTAATGGATGCTTATTGCATTTAACATTGGGAATGGGAAAAGAATTTCATGGAAAAGGCGTTAATCGGTGTATTTTTGATGAGGGAAACTTACGATTTGATGCGCTTGCGCCAACATACATTCGTGTGGCATCTGCCTGGCATTTTTGGGGGGGGAACGGGTAGGATTTGGCTATTAGGCCAGTTGCGTTAGGTAGCTGTATATTAAGTGCCAGCGCAAGGTTCATTTGTTATATGTTCATTTGTGAATAGCCAAAATGGCTGGTGAGGGGATATTGGGACATGGTAAATATTGAGCTGGATTCATTTGGAATACCAGGATATGGCGTTTTCGAAATTGAAGGTTACTTTGGATTCCAGGTCCAATACTCTGGGAAGAAAGGTAGAATGGGGTGGAAACTGTGTGTGTGTGTGTGTGTGTGTGAGAGAGAGAGAGAGAGTGAGAGAGAGAGATAGTTGAATACTAAACTGCCTGATGATGAGTTTACAACAAGGGACCCATTGATAGATTGCACTGCACAAAAAACTGATTCTCAGATCTCTAGAAAAAAACATATCTTAGTGTGCGGTTTACTAACATACTAGATCTGCAAACTCGGCAAATACAGTACGTCACAACAATGCTAGACGAAAACTACCGAGCGACTAAATGATGGGGAAGTCCCTTTTGATTGGATATTGGGCGACGCGAATTCCATTTTGAGTATGGTGTCAGGTACCAGGTACCAGTTGGAGTAGGGATTGGGAGACTGGTGATTTCTTTCAGCCCTATGCGTGCGGGATAATGGTATTTTTTTTTAGTTGGGTGGGATATTGTGATATCTGAGGATGTTCCGTCCGATGCAAGGAAAAAGAGACTGAATCGAAAGGAAGAGAATGGAAATAGAATATTTAATATTTATTCATTCAATTTTGTTTCTTGTGGTATATCCATCTCCATCTCCATCTCCCTTTGTTTACTAGACTACCCCTCTTCGCTGTCCTGTGCGGCTGTATCTTGACTGAGGCGAGGATGTATGTATGTATGTATGTATGTATGTATGATTTTCAGGTAGAGGATGTAGTATCTTTTGGTTGCGAAATTACTCGCTTACTGAGTGGAGGGATTGGAAAAGATTTTAGGTAGTATTGTACTGTTATGTTTTTTGTTTTTTGTATGGTAAATTGTTGATCTGAGAGGGTTTAAATATGAATTTTATATGTTGTTTGTGGTGGGTGGTATGGTGGTATGGTGGTGTTTTCTATTCTTCAGCTTTTTTGCGGTGTGGTGCTTTATAACGGTGTCATGGTGCTTCTGTTGGATGTTGGAGCATTAAGGGCATTGTGGTATTTGGCTCGGGGAGAAAGTGGGGGGAGGGGAGGCGAAGGGAGAGGGGAAAGTGGGATGATGAGATTATAAGTTAGATTGTGTAACCACCTGGGTTGGATCATTTTCATTTTATTTTTTGAAATCAGGGGTAGAAATAGAGATATGTAGATAGAGGAATAGTTTCATCAAGAGATGGTAGAGCCATATATCTTCTTATTGGTCGAATCGAAGTGTGGAATGTAAGAGCCCGCTTAGGAATGAGCTTGAATATTTCTCAATCTTCCCCATACAGTCAGTCGACTCTACCTCTCATTCTTACATATTTACCATACGACCCTGCAAATCCACCACGTTGTTAACAATTCAACATCTATCAACCATACGTACCGTAAAGTCGAAATTACTACAGTCATACCAAAAATTAAATCAGATTCATCCCAACACAAACCCAGCAAATCGATATTCCCAACAATGCATCTCCAACCCACTCTCGCTATCCTCCTCACCTTCTCATTCCCAACCTTCGTCTTTGCAAATGAAGGGGTTCTTACTGTATGTTCCCAGATTCTTAGTTGACTCGTCTTCAGCCCTCCAGCCCTCTAATCCCCTCTTCCCTTCCCCTCCTTTCCCATCCCATCCCATCCCATCCCAAATCCAATTTCCATCACAATATCCAAAAACCAACAACTGAACCCCCTCTCCAAAACCCACACTAACCTCCCTCGCTTTTCTCAAAAAATAGCCCCCAAAACTCTGCATAGCAAAAGGCGACGTATGTCACATCCGCAGCACATCATGTTGTGATGGATTCAAGTGTGCGCTTGCGCATGGGGGGAAGGCGGCGGTGGGGTATTGTACAGAGAGTGGGAAGTTGTTGCAGGATATGTATCGGGTGAGGTTGCCTTGATTGATGATTTGATGGGTGATGGAAGGGGTGAAAGGGGGGAGGCGGATGGGTATGGGCTGCTTAGGAGGTTGGACTAAGAATGTTGGACTTAATGGGGATAGATGTGCAAAAGGGGTTGATATTTCACGTCAAGAGGGCCATTTTCATAGTTCATGGGAAGTTGATGGGTTCAGGGCTCAGGGTTTAGGTTTAGTTTGATATTTTTATTTGGATTCACAGCGGGAAAGGAGTTCATCACATCATTGCAAACTTCACGTCAGGAACATTCATGGAAAATACGGTTCACAAAAATTGTTTAATACATTTGAATACATCAAAATGAGATATACTTACGGTCTAATTGATAAATTGGGTTCGTCTAAGGGGTAAAAGAAATGAAACCAAATGGAAATGAACTTACAATCTGATCATAATACTAGTCGGAATCACTGGTAGACGACTGGTTACTCGAGGAATCAGTTGTCGAGGAATCGCTCTTCTTATCGTCTATGCCATCTTCAGCCTCTTCCTCGCTTTTCTTCTCTTCCTTCTTTTGTTTTTCGTCCAAGACCCTCATTCCATAGTAATAAGCTTGCACTGGGCAGTTAATAGCCATGAGAACTTCAGTTATCGAGAACTCGTCTACTGTCTTGTTGAGATGTTTCTTACAGAATTCTACCAAAATTTCTTGGTCCACGATACTGGCAAAATAGACCAGAGATCTACAAACAGTGATCCAATGATATACTTCCTCGTCATCAAAAGTTGACTTGTGTTGTCTGAATTCGATTGTTTTCTTGACCTTCTCGAAATCTGTTTCCAGGTTGCAGATGGAATATGTAAGTCTTTCGGTGAGGCGGTTGTTATTCAACTCGGGACTTGAAAGGGCTACCACAAGATTGTCAATATGGTTTAGGCCCATGATCTGGTCTATAGCAAAATTCGTGTCAAAGTTTAGCATGTCTTCTTCTGTTCCTCTTTCTGCTACTTTGGCTCGCCATGCGTCTCTCGCCGCCGCAAGATGACTATGTGTTCTCAATGGTTTGGAGAAAGCCTTCTCGGTCATATAATGTGCGGGATGGATGGTTGCGATTTGGTTTTCGAAAGTATAAACAAAAGCCAAAAAGTTTCTGACGGTATGGACATCAAACCCCTTTTGCCCGTTACCTATATGGACATGAATGTCTGCGCTTGAATCACAATGGGTCCTGTAAGTTTCATTAAGACATCGTAGCACTCCTCTTACCTTCTGTTTGTTTTCTTCGTTGTAGATGTATGCTGGGCTTTGAATTTCTATTGGCCAATAATAATACTGGTTATCTTCTAAATACTCAAAGCTGGTAGGGTCGTGGATGAAGCGGCCATGGTCGATGCTGGGATCCCAAGTGATCACCCAGTATTTTAAATCTTCAATCTTACCATCATCAGAATCGTCGTCTTCACAATATGCAATTGCGGGAAATCCATTACTGGTTAAGACGTTTGCGATATCTCTTTTTAAAGCGTTGAGTTGCACCTCCCACTCTAAAGGCCATTTTTCAATAGGTTCACCGTTTTCTATCATTATAACTTCCGGCTTGTGTATGTAAGGAAGCCATTGTCCTGGATCGTAGTTGTCTGGTCGAGTGGGGCCGTATACCTTACGGGGGTCGTTGGGGTCAGGGTCGAGAAACTGATCTGGTACTGTTTTTAAGGCGAATTCGAGCTCAAATCCAAATGTAACTTCGATTGGGATTGTCTCCAGGAGATCTTCTGTGTTTTCCATGGTCAATTCGTGTTGAACTAGGATTGTTTCTTTGAAATTTTCAAACAGCGAGCAACAGAATGTCCGTTGTTATATAGCAAATGACAAGGCCTTTGTGTAGATCACGATTCTATCAATGTCTTTGTCACGTTGTTATATTGTTACATATGAACAAGGAGACGCTGTTGTAAAAGTATTGACCGAGCGTTGTTCACTAACATGCCAATAATAGAATTTCTCTTTGTCCTGGCGCCATTCGAATACCAACAACACAAGGGGTCAAAAAGGGCCCCGATATTTCGCAACCGAGGATCTGGTATAGCCTACTAACGATGGTATGAAGGAAACTATCAAGACTCTATCAAAATACCAGCTTTCGGACTATTTTGCCTGCGCCCCTTTCGATGTGGCTTCGCTCATAACTTTTCAGCTTTCACCATATTTTACAGGCTCTTGTCCAGATATCTGTGATACTCATGTAGATTATATGAAATCTTTGGTATGCTCCCCAAGAGACGTAACCTTGATACCATTTCACAATCTGCAAAGGAACTTGCAGACCCAATCACCTTCTCAACGATAGGGCAGTGTCAAGCATGGGCATTGCTTGGTGCGGCATGAGTTCTATAGTGGCCAGAAGGCCTAGAAGTCATCCAAAACCCCTTCGATCAATGCACTGCCTCCCTCCCAGATGTCTCTGCATGATTTTGCTTGCATGATCTCAATAACTCGGGCACTGAACCTTAGTATGAGCCACGTTCTGATGCAAGTTCGCATCTGCATGATTTCCATCACGCTTAGAAAGCATACCAGCTGTCATGCCCCTTACATCCCTTGATTTAGCTACAAAGCCTTGCTGATAGTGTCTAATGTTGAATGATATATAAGCCATCGGACATTGTATTAAGAATACTATCCGAGCAAGTAAGAACCCGTATTAAACCGCGTGATTTACTTTATAGCTACGGTATTCAAGCCTCTCCTTAGATTCGAAGTGAATAGAAAAACCATCTTGTGAAAAAGATGAAACCTTACCATATTTAGCTAAATCCTATCGTATATGCAATTTCTATATTAAAGCGATCATATCTCTATTTTCACCAGAAGTTTTTTACTACGCGTCACCATCAACACCGACAAGTCTACAAAATACCAAAAATTTAAAACAGAATTCATCCATGATTCCCATCTCATCACACTACTATCTAGATTATAAAAATTACCACCCCTTCACATCTCAGATCACATCAAACGACAAAGGTCCCACCACACCCAAAATCCCTTATCAAGCATCAAAAAGAAGGGTCTGAAAATTTGTAAACTGCACAATTTGAACCTAAAACATGATTTTCATTAGATGTACCCCAAGCCGATACTTCGAGTTTCTCGCTATCTGGATATGTTTGATTGGTATTGCGGCTTTTCTTATTTTGATGATACTCAGCTATGTCATGGGGTACTGATGTACTGATGTATTGATCAGAAAGCAAACTTTGCAGGTATCTAATTCTACTTGAGATTCTGAAATGTGTTGCTGATGTTTATTAGGTGGATTTCGTACTTATTGGGGGTTGCTGCTAGCACTTTTTAGAGCTGGGGATGCTATGTTATGGGGTTGGTTGGGATGTCTTTTTGGCAGAATGCATTATAGACGATGAGGGGCATTGGAGGGCCGGGTAGGCATGACAGGGTGTTTGGCGATTGGGAGAGACGGGCATTTAGGAATTGGGAGACACTCAACGGCGGGTTATATGCGAATGGGAGCGGTTATGAATTTACTACAACTACTAGTATTCTGGGAACCTTTTAAAAACTTCTAGGAGAATATTTAGATATCATAATCAAGCATTTTCTGCTGTATCTTTAATTTCCTGTGGAAGTTTGATCGGCCAAAAAAACTGTCGGTGTTTGCTAATCATGACTGTTGTCTACAGACCAACAGTTTATGAATCATCATGCGCTACACATCTCCTAAAGAACAAGCGACACAAAATCCTGCAGACAGTTTGTCTTGACCATTATCCTTTGTGCATGGAAGGAAAGGGTTTGTCACGAACAGTATTAACAGAGTATAACTCCAAAGGAAATTCCCGATGTACATGCAAATTACGGATTCTTTGTCAGATTGATTGAGTGAGTATGCTCACTATATAATCAATCAGCGTTCCCCATCCTGAATCATGCATTCCAAACAGATTTTCAATTCTTGAATACCTTAAAATGCCATCAAGTACAGCAATTGATATTATCCTCGTAGTTATAGCTGTAGGCCTTGTTGGCGCTATGGCCGGTGTCTACTACTGTAGAAATCGGGACAGTACATGGCCGGGTCCTAGACAGCACTCTCAGCGCTCGACTAGAAGCTCTTCATCCCGGCATCCACACGCTTCGCACAACGCCAATGGTATTGTTCATGGGATTCCACTCGGTAATCTTCATGTTCCGATACCAGCACGGCGAAATAGATCGCCTGCAGCTCAAAATCAGCCAAACTTGCGACCTAATTCTCCTCTTCTACCTCAAATACCCGTCTCGCCTAGAGTACTTCCAGCTTCTTCACATCGTCGACCCGATGAAATACATGCTAATATACCACAGGCGCAGTCTCCACAACCATCTCCACCTCATGTATCTCCTCCTAACTCCCCGCGAGCTCCTCAGAGCCCGCCTAATGTTCACACTCCCGCTCTCGCCCTAGGCGGAGCACCACGCTTAAAAGGGATATTGAAACCACCAAGGCGGCGGGGTACATGAATGATTGATTTTAACATATCATATTGACGTACCGGGAAGGCTGTGAAGAACTACTTTCGAGTCGATGAAGGATGTCCCGGGGAGCATATTTCTCCGCGGGTTTATTTGAGCAGGCTGCTTCGTTGATTGTTGAGGACACTGTGGTGGGCGGTTATTTGATGCAGTCATAAGTTATTTTTGTAATTCTTGAGGATTTCAAAAGTAGATGTTTAAGGGAGATCATTAGACTACTTCCACACCATACCAATCATTACCACTAAGTTTGATGCATATAAAACAAGAAAAGTGAAAAAAACAACAACATCTTGTCTACCATCATCAACCTTTTAGTTGCAAACTTCATGTCCTCTTGAGACACCTGACCACTGGGCCAATATCAATTGCAATCCTAATGAACAACAATAAAGAAATTCACTGCACAAGAAAATAATCTTATAAATATCGCCAGATGCAAGTGCAAGTCTCATATTTTGATTGTTATGAAAAGAAAAGAACGAAGAGGAGTCGCTCAATATTGGTAAAGTTATGATTTGGTTTGTCAATATAACTTTTGCAGTGTAGTCGATAGTATACTACCGTATAACGGTGGCGCGTATTGAGCTTTCAATACGATAGTTAGTATGTATAAAATAAAGATTATACTACTTCTAGTAATATTAAATCAAATTATAATATTGAATATTACTAGTAATATACTAAAATAACTAGAATTGGAATTGGAATGTTTATTCTAAGCCTAAAAGGGATTTGGAATGTTTATTCTAAGCCTAAAAAGGATTTGGAATGTTTATAAATAAGTATTTTTAGCTAAATCCCAGTATTTCAGTATATTTCTAGTAGTATTCAATATTAATTTAATATTAAATACTTTTAGTAATATACAATTTTATACTTATTACGTTTAATATTATAAAAAAATCAATAATTACTACTAAACAGAGCGGTATATAGAATACGGAAAATACTATCGACTACACTGAACTTTTGTTCATTTCGTAGGAAATTACTATGCACAAAGGTAGAATGACCGCAACACTTGTTGCATATGCATCACCCCTTTTCCTTTATAAGATAGCTATATTGATTTGACCCGCAAAAGATCCTTTCCTGCAAGATGAAAAAGGGGAAGGGGAAGGGGAAGGGGAAGGGGAAGGGGCATTCTGATAACAACTTTCAAAGGCGAGTATAAAAAAGCGACTGAAATGATTCATAATTCAGTGCTACACCCAGTTTAATAACGTGTGTCCAAAAACATGATTTTGAGTGCTTCGCGAAAAACACCTAAATATCAAAACCAAAATACTCTAATTATAA
>NGKJ01000092.1:47231-77821 GCA_002162495.1 Myriosclerotinia curreyana | reverse complement strand
CTTCAAATTTAATAAACTCTTTATCAAATTAATACTTTCAATTAATAGAATTATTATATTTATTTTTTTATAATTTGAAGCTATATTGATGCAATTGAAGGTAGGTAATTGAAAAATACGAAATTTGGTATAAATTTGAAATTTGAAATCTTTCAAATTTCGTATTTTTTAACAACCCATTTCCAATTGCATCAATATAACTTCAAATTATATAAATTTTGAATATAATAATTCTATTAATTAAAAGCATTAATTTGATAAAGAGTTTATTAAATTTGAAGCTATATTAGTTGAAATATAAGTGATATAAGTTAAAAAATCATATTTAGGTGTTTTTCGCGAAGCACTTTAAATCACGTTTTTTTTGGACACACGTTATTAAACTGGGTGTAGTGATGGAGCTAGTCTAATTATGGTATAAATGTTATAATAAGAAGTCCCCATATGCCCAAGTAGGGGTATATAGCTTAGTGGTAGCTAATACGATTCGGGTTAAGCCCATTTTCTGGTTTTTCAGGCGTCGAGTACGATTTCGGTTTTCGGTATTAGTGCGATCCACTTTTTCAATAGTTTTAACAAATCAGTTTTCGGGATTCGCTAAGCTTAATCCAATGGTGGATTTATAGGATTTGTAAGCACTTAGGGATTATTTTATTTGTCAAATTCAATAAATTTAATAAATTCAATAGTTCAATTTGATTCAGTTTATTCTTCTTTTAGCTTATATTTTGATATTACATTGCATATAAGCAAATCGATATCTTTTATTTATCGAAATAGACAATATTAGATGAACTAATACAAATCAAATATAATTTCTACTTTAGTTTTTTATTAATCTAGTTTCCTGTAGAACATCCTTAATTTATAGGGAGTTTAGGTATAAAAGTGATCCGGGATAGTTTAATACGAAATTAATTAAAAGTTGCTAATTAGATTAGATGGGGATAATAAAGAGCAAAAGATAAACTAGTATAAGTGGAAGGTTTTGATTGAATTAAATCTATATATAAAGGTTAAAATGGTGATTAATGATTCGCGAGTGCTTATAAGTGGGCCCCCCAGTAGTGATGAAGCTAGTCTAGTTGTGATATAAATGTTATAATAAGATATCCCCACATGCCCAAGTAGGGGTATATAGCTTAATAGTAGCCAATACGATTCGGGTTAAGCCCATCTTCTGGTGTAGAAAGAATTGCTGCAGATTATTCCACAATATATATTCGCCACAATCTTGAATGTCTCACGGAGCCCGGAACAAGCTGGGAATGCTACTTTACAATTAGCAATTAGCACATCACATAAAATCGTTACAATACGATCCATTATATTCTTTTGTTGTGCAACGCCGATGTGAATAATAGGATTATTCACACGATACCGGTATATGTAAATTCATATAAGGTGCCATGGTCATCATCTAGCTGAGCCTCACTAAGGAAATTTAGACTAAGGTTACAACCCTCACGCTGTAGATAAGGTTGATGAACTTCTAGGATCTACTGTAGCAACCCGCTGAAAGCTTGTTTAAGAATGAGATCTGAAAATGGTTAGTTAGCAAGCACAGATTACCTATTAGACATCGTTCTCAAGTCGGCTAAATCAGTGATGAAAAGTCGCCAAAGATTAATACTGTGCTGTATAAACTTCATCATTATCATTTGACTTCGCCATTCTCTGTTTCCATTTGCAATAGGCTTTATGATATAAGATGAAAAAGAATAGATAATATACGGTAAATGAATTATGCCAAGACATATATGCCAGTGATCAACGCTTGAGTTTAACGGTCTCCTTTTTTTAGTGCGCTTTTGTCATCATCTAGCATCACCTCTTATCATCAATATCAATACCTCATACCTCATACCTCATACCTCATACTCCGTGCCCAAATCTTCGATATTATGAAAACCTTTATTTCAACAACGGTGAATGGCTCTAGTGAGCTTCACTGTTATGAATCATCACGAACTGTGGCGCCGGTTTGATTGGCTTCATCAAGTGATTGTGCAAACAAACCCCTTGCTTGATACAACATCATATCAAATAATCGATATTTGCTATAGTAACCATTCTGATTATATCTGACGATAGGATAGAAATTAATTGGCTAGGACCGTTAGTTTTTTAGTCCGAACTTGATTTAATGCACCTCCAGTACGACTGCCGGGGCTATCGAAAGATTATGATCCCTTCATTTTAGATATCTATTCTAGTTTAGCCTACATTCCTCTAACTTATCCATAGTCTGGTTATACGTATGCCTTGAAGAAACTTCTTGAATTCCTATTCCTATTCACCTTACCGGTGTCGTCTTTTTTCCTAATGTATATTCACTTAAGCGCATGTCCGAATGTATCAAGTTCATTAGAACATTTGGAACATTTGGAAACCTCTTCTACAAAGCCATTCTTTAGTTTTTCAAGATGTTGGCCAGTAACCTCTCTAAGAAGATAACCGGAATACTCGTCGTGACTTTAGTGTTGTATCTTACTTTTCGAGACCAACTATGGTCTTTAGAGACTCCTGTCTTTCTTAAACAGCCCCTCACTAGCTTTACTATCAGCGCTACTCATACTACTAACACTACACCAAACGATACTATCAATCTCAACATCTCAATCGAATCCACAGAATCTGGAAACCAAGTCGCGAACCTCATCCGCAAGGTGCACGAAGCTGCGCCTCCAGAACTTACCGAACCCGCCGCATGTATAGGCCGAACCCTCGGGATCGAAGAAGTCACAAACGATACCGAACGTCGAAATGTCACGCCTGTTTCCGACGAGCAGGTTCAAGCCGCCAGAATCGCGCACGAGAATGTGGTGGACATGATACGGAATTCCTCCCATCTAGTACCATACACACCCGGATCGAAAGGCATCGTCACCGTGGCAGGCGGAAGATATACCGGTGCATTACTCGTTACCCTTCGCATGCTTCGAAGAACAAATTCGACATTACCTGTGGAAGTCTTCATGCCGAATCCAGAAGATTACAATAAACATACTTGCGAAGTAGTTTTACCATCTCTCAATGCCCGCTGCATTATGATCCCTCAATACGAAGGTCTCACCATTGCGAAATATCAATATAAAATATTCGCGGTTATATTGAGTAGTTTTGAGGATGTCCTTTTTCTGGATGCGGATAATTTTCCCCTTGTTGATCCGGTTGAGTGGATGGAGGCAAGAGTCTATAAAGATACCGGCTATGTTCTGGTAAGGACTTTCCCGTCATTTAAATGTCCTTCACGAGAAACGACATAACTAACAACCACACAGTGGCCCGATTTCTGGTGGGCCACCGCATCTCCGTACTACTTCCATGTCCTCAACGTTCCCACCCCCTCCCTCCTCTCCCTCGGCACGACCGAATCCGGCCAAATAATCATATCCAAACGCAGCCACAGCGACGTCCTCCTCCTAGTCCTTTACTACAACATCTTCGGCCCCTCATTCTACTACCCACTTTTGACACAATGCGATGCCGGCCAAGGCGATAAGGAAACATGGTTATACGCCGCCATCGCACTCGGGAAGGAGTATTATCAAGTGCGGGAGAAGAATGGAATTCTAGGTCATCATTCCGACGATGGGTTTAAGAGCGCAAGTATGATGCAACATAATCCTCAAGATGATTATTCTGTATATCTACAAGAAGAAAAGGAAAAGAAAGAGCATCCGTTATATAGGAAGGAGGAAACTGCTGAAGTGGTGTTTATGCATCATAATCTTATTAAATTATCGCCGGTTGAAATGATGGGTTGGATGCAAGAGAACAAGGGGAGTAGAATGTGGGGGGATAAAAAAAGTACGATGGATAAATTTCAAGGACATGATTTGGAAAGGATTGTTTGGGAAGAACTTTTATGGGTGGGCTGCGAATGCGGAGATAGTTTGGTGAACTGGAGTCTGGGAGTTTGTGAGGCGTTGGTGGATCATTGGGGCGGTATCGTGGCGAAAGAAGCGGAGGAGGAGAAGAGTATGTTTGGGGTTGATAGAAATACAGCGGGGATTGAAAAGAACGAGAGATAGGATATGACAATGGGGATTTTTTATGTGGAGTTGGGGGAGCATTTCTACTTCTTCTTCTTGTGGATATACATTTGGATGGTTTTTACGGTATTGAGAACTGGGAACTGGAGGCGTACTAAGACAGATATGGCGTTGGAAGAAATATTGGATTTTAGGAACGGTGTTCAGTGTTCAATAGGTTGGGTTATGATACGATGAAGTTTCAATCTCAGCGTAGGATGGAAATATCAGCGTGTTAGCTAGGAATGCTCATGCAAAGCATATCATTTCCAGCGAAAATAGTTACAATTATGAAGACGAAAATACTGATTCGGTTGTATATTAAACAGTGAAATGAGGGACTTTTGTCAAAGTCTGAGGGTTCTAATAACTTCCAAGGCAATCCGATGATGAGAGATTCTTAATTCTTGGATCCCTTTTATGTATTGGAGTTATTTGGAGCAACAAATCTGAATCTTCGTAGAAAATTCATAACTTTTCAAACATCAAAAAGATCTCAAATCGGACGGTAATGTGGAATACTGGACACCCAGCTGGAGACGATAGATAAATAGGAGGTAAGAACGATAGAACGATACAGTATAGAAATTCAAGTAGAACAACAAGCTAATACCCCCAGCCACATACTCCCATTCGTAGTTATCGCGGTAGGAGCCCGGTCACTTATAACTCATGACACGCCAAGGTTGAGATTTGTATTCATGTTTAGGTGCGGGATCTCGGTTTACTTTGCCATCCTGAAATTTCGACCGTGATTGGGCATTCTGAGCATCGTGTAGGACTTTCTTTGGGCTTCTATCGTCTCCAGAATGATGGAGATTTCTTGCTTGAGATCGGTAGTGCATCCACTTGTACGGAAATGCGAGGAGTGCTCGGGTCACAGTATAGAGGTCTGAGGTTTTATAATTGACCATTTGTGATATATGGATTTATTGATGCTTTCCAAAAAAATGTGGAGGAATCACTCGGACTAAGAGGGCGCAAGGAAATAGAGAGCCCTCGGTCAGGATTGTTTGTCAGCGCAGAGCTTGTAGTCTGCCTTCCTGCTATGTGTCTTTCGTGCACTTTCTTATTGAACTGTGCTGACCTGGCGTGGAGGCTATTGTCCCGCATTCTTCGTTCTTCGAGCTCTCGTAACACTTGCCTTCTGTGTAGTGCGTGACGGTGTTTCCATGTGATGAATGCTTTGAGAGTATTCTTTCACAATTCTACCAGCCTTGAACGTTTGGCTCCTTGGAGATACTCGCCCTACTTTCCGCTCATTTCTCTGCTTTCCTTTTCTGCATTGTAACTTGTCGTTGGAACATATTGACGTGATCGTCCTGCCACAATTGACTGATGGTAGAAATGATTAGCATTGTGATGATGTTAAAGAACAATCATGACTTACCTTGAGATTCCACCTCTACGGGGTTTTCAAGGGGTGCTCCGCGATCAGAGGAAAGAGTTGGAACTTCGTCAAGATTCGTAGTGCTGCGATCGAGGTATGAAAACAATTGATCCGGTTCTGAGAGGGCTGGAGATGGCGGTGTTTCTAAATACTCCTTATAGCCCAGGAAGTAATTTTCGAGCTTGCTGGTTCTCTTCTGGTTTGTCGGCTTGAGAAGTCGCTCATTAACCAGATTCATGATATCATCTGGAGGCAAGTGGTTGTGGACCTGAGCCATAGCGGAATGGATTTCTGACGTATGTGACGTTGATTGCGACGGGCCCCAATGATCTTAAAGAAGATAAAGGTCGCTAGCAAGCATTCATACCAATGCCTATCTTCAAACCCTGCACAGCTGAAACAGGTACGGAGTACGCCATACCTATTATGTATGAGTAATGTTTACTTAAAATGCTCAGACTCTCAGCGCCGAACAACTTTACCAACTTTCCAACTCCCTTTTTAAATCAGAAAAGATCTCGACAACAGCGCCCTATGCTCTCTCCAAGTCGTCTGAGAGAATACCTACCTCCCTAGTACATACGCACCATGAATAAAAGCGTTAGCTACCAGCCAGTCCAACACAAATGAGGAGATTGCGACGATTTTCAACAGCCTAAAGATTGAGACTGGCTAGGTATATATAAACTTAACGATGAAGAAGTTGAGGAGACAGAGATGGAGGACACGGGGGTAGATTGGCGAACTGCGGCGGTTGAATCGAGATAGGAAGGATGTCTTTTATAGTTATACTAATGAATTCATACCTATCGTTTGAATTGTTTACTTGTGATTGTAAAGAATTGAAAGCAGAATGCTACTCGATATACCGAGGACATTGAAAGAAAAATCCAACTTCATTTCTCATGTTAAATGTGCATACAGAACCATGCATACAGACAGATAGATTAACTCCCTATTCTAAACAAAAACAAACGAGTAAACAAGCGAATAAACATTAAATCTAATTAAAATAAGGATAAAAGAAATACGATGGTATGATATGATGACAGGACAGGACATTATTACGAGGTATTTTTGCGTATACTTTCTTCATCCCCCATCCCCCATCCCCCTCAATTCTCACCCCTCTTCCCTCACAACCTCACACAATCAACGTAGGATCCCCACACTCCAAATCAAACCACAGATTCGGCACCCCGGGGCTAATACCCTCCAAGCTCTGCGCCACGCTCCCCCCAAAAAGATCACACCTGGGAGCGCCGGTCCCGGGTTCGGGGTAGAAGGAGTAGGAGACGCAGCCGCGGTCTATGCCGTATACGCCCTGGGTGGTGTGGTGTTAGTGGGTTGGTGAGATGGAGAGAGAGGGGGGGGGGCGGGGAGGAAGGAGAATTAAAGAAGATCATAGACGGCCTCCACGGCAGTGGCCCCCGGAGGGCCAGCGGAGCGTCATTCAAAGGAAAGGACAAAAACACTCACTTTACAAAACTCCCAACACCCCATCAACGTAACATCCACGCCCGCCTTATCCTCGACAAACTCGGCCAGGAAGAAATCTCCAACCGGTAACCCATGTAATCCGCAATGAACCGCGGCCGGATTGGGCGTCCCACTAACCTGCACCGTTGTCACTGTTGTTGTAAATGGAATTGTGGTGCTGGGGTGGAGATCTGTTGTGCCGGTTGAGATGGGTGTTGGTTCTATTGATGATGTTGAGGTTGAGATTGAGGTTGAAGTTGCTGAGGTTGAGGTTGAGGTTGAGGTTGAGGTTGAAGTTGAGGTTGAAGTTGAGGTTGAAGTTGGACTTGAAATCAAACTCGATATCAAACTCGTGGATGAAACCGTAGATGAAGGGTAAGGAAGGGTAGTTGTAGAGAACAGCAGAGTAGTGGATGAAGATTCTTTACTTGAGGATTCTGACGTAGATGTTGAATTTAATCTTAAGGTAGAAGAAGAGGAAGAGGAAGAAGTAGCGTTGGAAATGGGAAAAATGGAGGAGGAAGAAACAAAAGTACTCGTTCCCGTCGCCGAAACACTACTATTAACCTGCAAACTAGTAGTCCAACCCCTACTAATACTAGCCACAGGCGTCGTCACAGGCGTCATGGTCCAAATCCCCGTCGAATTACCTGCCGAAGGAGGTACTCCAGAAGGCGAACCCGAGACTGAAGGCAAAGGGGTAGTAGTCCCACTAGCAGGCGACGGTGTAGTAGTCAACTGCCCACTCTCAACAACAGTAATCCACTCAGTACTCGTAAAACTGTCGGTGATTGTAACAAAACTAGTAGGATTTGCCTCGCAAAATGTTAGAGATGTAGATTGATCAGGGATGATAGTTGCTTGTGGCCGACTTGTAGATTGTGTTGCTGCGGCCGAAATGACGTTGATGATTACAGAAGATTGTTGGGGTTCAGTTCCCGAGACAGGGGGTTCGAATGGTGTTGATGTTGATGATGGGATTATGATGGATGTCGCCGATGATAACATAGGATCCGTTATAGTTGAGACCGCAATCGATGTACTGGTTGAAAGAAGACTCGGGTTTGTAGAAAGCGATTGCGAGGAATCTGTAGCAGTAGGAATGACAACTGAGGAACTCGAAACTACCGTGGAAATAGAAACGGAACTTGATCCCGTCTCCTCAGCCCTAAGATGGGGATGGTTAAATGCCAAAAGAGATTGAGTCGATGCCGCTGGATCATCATCGGCGTCATTGTCGTCATCGTTGTCGTCGACGTCATCATCATCATCATCATCATCATCACCTCCCCATCCCCCTCCCCCTCCCTCTTCATGACTACGATTCCATGGCCAATCCCATCGTTTTTCCTGGATTTGCTCCTAAGGCAAGGGAAACATCAGTATACAGTATCACGAATACTCAAAAGTTGAGAGAAAGGAAAATAAACATACGACTTTCTCATTGGGTTGAGGAAACGCCGAGACGACGTTTAATAATACGGCTATGGCGCCGACTACAGTGAGCAGTTGCATTGTGACGTGAATTCGAAATGAAAAATTTAAAAGAATGACAAAAACTTGCGAGCCGGTGAACCGATGAGCAGGTACTCAGCTGAGTGAACAAGTAGGGAAGGACGAAAGATCAATCAAATCAAGTCAATGATGACGAGAAAAGAGAGCAAAAATGAGTGACTTAGATTGAAGAGAAAAGACTACTTTCCACACCTCAAAAAGATGATGTGATATCCTCATCACTTTATAACCATCTTTCCAAAGACATGTTCTCAATTTTCTCACCTTGTTAGCTATTCAGAGCCATGTCTTGTCGAGGCGAGGGGAACAAAATCATACAAGGGGTTGCAAGCGTAAGGGATGCACAAATTTATTGAAGCAAGGCAACAAATATTTCACATACATACACAAACACAGGCCAAATTATTGCTGGCCCTTTCGTAGTAGCTCATCTGATTGTCATTCAATCTAGTATCCATGCCACTTGCATTTGTTCCTATTTACAGTTTAGGAAATATCAAATATCCTTTGCAATGCTTCCAAAACCCCAATACTCCAAATATAATGCTCCTCGGGAAATAAACTCCATTCCCCCAAAAATGCTGAAGGGGTATCGTACAATAATGCATGAGCAAGGGAAGAAACTGAAAGAACTTTCAGTATTTCTAGATATGTCGATCTAGACAATTTGACTGTGGAGTACAGCAGGGACGAATCGGAAATTTGTACTGAAGCCGTAAAGCCGTGTAATTTGAACAGCGCATCCCATCAACAACTGATTTCTTCTGACCATAATCATCTCATCAGGTCAAAAACTCTCATAAGGCCATTCGTGAGTGATCGTGGTATCGTGGTCTATCAATCTTAATCCTCCCAAATCGTATCTAGATTCAAATCGCCTCTTCTTTCAGCACCGCAAACACTCCATCGTTTTCTCTTATCTCGTGAACCAAACCCTCCCAGAATCCGACCACGACCCCCAGAAGTGTCAAGTCCTCTTGATTTGACATCCTCACCCTCTACTCCATCAGCGGCATCTGCTGCAGCTTTCAACTGAGCAATCTTGTCTGCTTCCAAAGCAGCTTCTTCTGCATCTGGTGTATCAGGTATTGTTTCCAAACTGGATATACTCGGACTTCGAGATCTGGTAGATGTAGGTGTGGAAGGAACAGACGAAGATGCGTATGAACCAGGATAATATAATGAACTGGAGGAACTATTTGAGGTGAGGTAAGATTCGCTGAATTTCGTTGTGTGGTATGAAGGGGATGAAGTCGAGGAAGATGGAGTCGTAGGTGTTGTGCCACCAGTCAAAGGACTTGCTGGTGCAAGATGTCGTAAAGGGGAACCTGGTCTTCGTAATCGTGAATGACTAACGGTTGAAGGTATACCTAAGATTGGTGAGGCACTCCGATCCGACATTTTTGAAGTATCTTCATCCGCGAGTGGCTGACCACCCTCACTGATATTAATCAAAGCACGATTCGGAAAACCTGGAAACACTTCATCTGCTGGTTTTCTGGGTATGCGAACTCTAGCTGGTGATCCAAAAGGACTCGCAGGTTTTTGGGGAGACATAAGTAAATGACCGGCACCATTTACGCCTGGAAGTGATTGTGCTCGCGACATTGGAGGTGCAAGAGCACTGCCGTTTGATCTTGATCTATAGTGACCTCGAGCATATGGTGAAGTATTTCGGGGTCGAAAAGGGATTGAAGGAGTAACAGGGGATGACCATATTGGGGAGCGAGGTGATTGAGGTATTGGTTCTGTAGTTCTTCGAAGAGTTTGAGGTCTGCCGGATTGTTCTCTATCCTTGATTGGAGTTTGACTATGGTAAAGAGCAGATTCTTGTAATCTTAATCGTGGTACTGGAGAAGCTCTGAATTCCTCGAGGGAGTGGAGTTCAGGCACGGGTTCCATGATTAATGCGACCTTTTGTGAGGACCCAATAACGGCATGGAATGGCTTTTTAGTGAATATAATCTGTAATCTGTAATCTGTAATCTGTACTATGTACTTTTGTACTCTGTACTCTGTTGCGATAAATAGTATGTAAGATAATATTTCGGGTGACTTCTGATTTGCTGTAATGGTTGGCGAAGTACGAAGTGATGAGATTGATTATTTAAATCTTTAACGTGTCTCATCAACCACTAGGCATTCCAGATTGAACTTGTAGGTGAATATTGTTTGAGGACCTCGGGAGTCAAAGGTTTTATGTTGTTTTGATGTTATCCAGCACCGACTGACTGACTGACTGACTGATTGACTGACTGACTGATTGACTGACTGACTGATTGACTGACTGACTGACTGATTGACTGACTGACTGGCTGGCTGGCTGTATTGTGGTTTTTCGAAGGTTCGCGATACCAGCGCAAAGGAATGAAGAATGGATGGATAGATAGATAGATAGATAGATGGATGAATGGATGAATGGATGGAAAAGGGAGAGGAGAGAAAAGCTGAATTAGATTTCTCTTTTCTTTAAACCAAAGTTATTAAAGATTGAATTATTATTGTGTTGAAGAAGCGAAAATGGAGAATATCATATGCCCGTTGATTGGTGGTTGGTGGTTCATATATATTCTGCTCATACGGCGGATGTCATTATGTTCATGTTTTCATGTTTATCTTTATGTTTAATAAAGTTGTGGGTGAAGGAGGGGGAGGAGGGAGGAGGGAGGAGGGAGGAGAGAGGGGAGGAGAGAGGAGAGGAGGGAGGAGGAGAAGGAATTCGCTTTAATCGTGAACCTCTTTTTTTGAGGTGGAAGGCGCGCGTTTGTGAGGAGGTCGGTAAAGAGTAGAGTAGAGTAGAGTAGAGTAAAGTAAAAGTAGGTAGAGTTATAAAGAATCTCTTTGGTAAAGGGCGCTATGTATATGTATATATATATATGTATATATAAAATCTAATATATATTATAATATATTATATATTTTATGGTATCATTCTAGATCTAATATATTTTGTAGATGAAGTATCGGTGAAGGAAATGGGAAAAGAAGTATGGTATTGCTTTGTAAGACCTAAAGAGATGTGAAACTTAAAATTATTAAAACATCTAATATCTACAAAGTACTTTTAGAATAGTAACTATTTTTTTATAAATCTATTTAAATATTGTTATTATATAAAGGTTTAAAAAGAAGAATTACTTATAGATATCTAATAATCATCCATTTACTAGTAATATTACCTAGTTAATAATCAAATCAACTCGCTAAGAGAGTATTGATTGCATCTACTCGCATCTACTTCGTATATAAATCTAATCAATATCTACTTAGATACTTTATTATTACTAGTAGAGATAAATAACTCGAGTACTTCGTACAAGGTCATTCATTATTATTATCTGCCGTATTTGAGCATCATCACTATTAACGCAGCGTTTTAACTTGATTAAACAACCAATCGAATCTCTATATAATCTCTCTACAGTTCACACCCCTTCCCCCCCAATCTTTGAAGCATCAAACATCAAGCATCCAACATTCTAACTATCTGATCTCATAGCTTTATACGAAGTAAATGCATATTATTGTTATTATTATTGTTTTGTTTCTTTTTGAGACAGCATCATGCAGCTAGGCTTATCTGTCTGTACCTGACCTTGATCTGATCGGTAAAACATCCATATCAACCTCGGTAGCGATAAAATGTCTCATTATTATTCATGGAAGAATGAATGCATTAAGTTAAGATCAAGCCCTTCTCAAGCCCCTTCTTTGTCGTGTTAGGTATCATGCTTTTCATTCAGCTTGGTCCCGACAAGGGCATTGTGTGTCACAGTCTCACAGATCATGCAGCCTCGAATCTTCTTTCATTTCCAACTAACCTTCTTGGTGTTTCTACCCGGAATGTCATTATGTTTTGAGAGGTAAACGGTCATGGGCCGTGTTGCTTGGTTTGTATTCCTGTAGCTGCCACGCGGTATCGTGCAGTACATTGCATTATAATTATCTACAGTACGACCGCCAACCCGCCAAACTCAAAAGTAAGTCATCCAAGCCTAATCCTCAGCATGTTCGATCGATTGGTGCAACATGCTGTAACCCCTTCTCGACCCCTTTCACTGCAGATATGTCGCTGCACTTCATCTTGATCTCTCAAGATCCTACTGATTCATACCATACCTACATAGATAAGTACGTACCCTAAGGTCCAACATGACAGAAAGTATGGAGAAGTGGATAAGTAGATACATTACCTGAAAGTCTACGGAGTATAAGTAATAAGTACCGTACTGTATGTAGTTCAGATTCCCACAATTTCCGGAGACCCGTTGGATAATCTTGAATCATTGGTGTTTCGCATGAAGTTATCCCGACATACAGGTTCCGCATGAGATCGGATATTAAAAGGGATGAGCCTCCCCTTTTTTTATGTTACTCGAAAATTCTATAAAGTTTCTCGAACAGCAGCCTTTTGCTACCCTGGATATAGAATGATGAAGGGGCAAATAATAAGCTCCTCCTATCTATGGAACTAATGATGAAGGTATAACTTATAGCAACAACAGCTGCTCACCTCACCTCACACCTCAACACCGCCTTTCAACACCACAATACTCGAGTACCTACTCTTAAGCAAACAGTGAAACATGATGGTTGGATACCATCTATAGGGTCACACCCGTCTATATAATAGTTCCATGACCAAACGTTTAACGGCAGGAGATGTTCATTCTCCCCGAACCAGGACCTACAGTAGTTGGGTGGTAACCAATCCCAAGTTAGGTATCCATCCGATTTGATCGAGACTGGGAGATTTGAGATTAATATTTCTCGGATAAAGGGGGTTATAACTTATATAAGTACAAGCTGGGGGGAAGGCCGGATAAGAGCAGAATCTCAACAAAGTTCATATGCCCAAATGAAACATGAGGGTTCTTGAAAGTTGGTGGTGGTATTGTCTCCTGCTCTGCCCTGTCCTGCCCTGTCATACATATCTAATTCTCTTGATCACATCTTTGGATAAGTCTCTAAGGTCGTCCCAACCATTTGATCTCACCACGAGGCACTTTGACTCCTCTCTTCCCAATTCTTATAATCCACGAAAAGTAGATGATTTGTCTGTAGTTGAATAGGTAGGTGGGTAGGTAGGTATTGTATTTTGTTCAGAATGCATTTTCAACTTATTCTTTATATTATTAGAAAAGAAATATGGACCTAAAAACAACCTTAAAAAATAGTCAAACGTGGAGAAAATATGAGATATAAGTTAAAATAATAATAGAACTCCTGTACGAAGTACTAGTAGTAATACCCCTATGAATATGAACATGAACATGAACATGAACATGATCAATATCAATATCAATATCAATATCAATATCAATATCAATATCAATATCAACATTATTCTAATAAGTAGTTATTCTCATAAACGTTAAGAAGGTTATGATATGTAAGAATAGATTTTATAGTGTATGTAACATCAGCATCTGAACATTCAACCCCCAATCCAATCCAATCCAATCCAATCCAATCCAATCCAAACTTCACTCTGTCTTTTTTCCCCCCCCCCTTCCTTTTCACTCACAACATATTCTAGAAGTAGGTACGTTGGAAGGACCAGGAAGGTTACTACCAATATCCTAATATCCCAATCAATCAATCAATCAATCAATCTCATCAATTCCTTTGGCATAATAGATTATTGGGCCTATAATTTAATTTCAATATCATCTGCGACAAGAGACACATACATACCGAGGACATATATACATACATACACCTACCACCTACCACCTACCACCTACCTACCTTCGACAGAACCAACCTAATAACCTTTTCCTTCGCAACGCAACTCAAGAAATTGACAAATGCCCTCTTAGAATTTCAAAACTATCCACCATTATTGAGGACAACCCTTCTCTCAGTACAACGGCGCCATGGGCCCAGTCCGCTCTTTACGGCGTACGAGCTCTCTCACTTTGATTGTGGGCGCGATCGTATGTATCATAGTATTCATATTTCTATTCTCACCATCAGACGCCGACTCAGCAGCATCGCAAACGAGAAGAGCAAAGGCAGTATCCCATATTCTATCGCCACCTACCTCTCCACTTCGAGCACAATCAAAAAATGGCATACGGATACCACCGCCGGTGGTTCATTATCATATGAATAATGTTACCAGTACCTCCGATCCTATGGGAAATCAAGAAGAGATTCTCATCTTGACACCTTTGGCAAGATTTTATCAAGAGTATTGGGATAACCTGTTAAAGCTTTCATATCCTCATGAACTCATTACTCTCGCCTTCATCATCCCAAAGAATAAGGACGGAAATGCCGCTACAGCAGCTTTGCAGGAGCAGGTTACAAAAACACAAAGGTTCGGACCAGAAAAGAATCGATTCGCGAGTATCATTATTGAACGACAAGATTTCGATCCACCTCTTGCATCTCAATCCGAATCCGAAAGACACAAGTTGGAAAATCAAAAGGCAAGGAGAGCTGCAATGGCAAAAGCCAGGAATTCTCTTCTCTTCACGACTCTTGGGCCCTCGGTATCTTGGGTTCTATGGTTAGATTCGGATATTATCGAGACTCCTCCAACATTGATTCAAGATTTGGCTGCTCACGATAAAGCCATCATTGTGCCCAACTGCTTCCAAAGATACTACGATACGAAGGACAAACGAATGTCAGAGCGCCCTTACGACTTCAATAGCTGGCAGGACAGTGAAGTGGCACGAAAACTTGGGGAAACGATGGGACCTGATGATATTTTACTAGAGGGTTATGCTGATATGGCTACGTACCGAACATTAATGGCATATCTTGCCAATGATTCCGGAGATTCTAAAATAGAAATCCCGCTTGATGGAGTAGGAGGAACGGCCTTGATGGTTAAGGCAGAGGTACATCGTGATGGAGCTATGTTCCCACCATTTGCTTTCTATCATTTGATTGAGACGGAAGGTTTTGCTAGGATGGCAAAGAGATTAGGTTGGAGTGCTTTTGGTTTGCCGAATTATAAGGTATTTTCATCCTTTGTTTCTTTTTCTTTATTTTTTCTCATTTCTCTTTCTTTCTACTTCACAAGCTCGGTTTCTAATATATCATTTAGGTCTACCATTATAACGAGTGAGAGATGTCCGGCACATCAATTTTCCCACTCACATACCCTTCTCAATAGATATTCGAAACGAGGAACAAAAATAACATAATATTCTGGGTGGATGGACAGATGCACGGATCAGCGATTGAAGTTGGGATCCTGATGAAAACATCATGGTTATGAGGAGGGAGGGGAATGAATGGCCTGGCTTTTCCGCCATACAGTCAGTACATTATGTATCAAAGCTTAGGGAGCAGGGAAAATCAATAGGATTGGGCGTTTCTTCGACTTTTCGAGTGCACAAATTAAAACTTCCACCCCACGAGTGCGTTTTTGATGCTTTTCTCGTGTAGATATCAAGATATCAAGAAGATATCATAGAATGGAAGCTTGGCCTTTCATATGATGTTCATGATGTTAATGATGGGTTGAACCTCTAGCGGAGCTTTGGCTTTATATATGCCATTTACATATGGTGAATCCATATTTTATTTGCTCGAGTGTGTTTTGTGTGGATGAGAAAGTACGAGTATGAGTATTGGAATTCGTATATGCTGTTTGTTGTATGCGCGAGTGCGAGTGCGAGTGCTATATCCTAGAATTAGTATTTAATACGATAATATGTACCCTTTACTTTACTCTCTCCTCTCCCAACCCGACTGATGGTTTGGCATGAGGGTTGTTGGGCTGTAATGAAGTAGGTTATGTACTTATTTACTCATCTATACTTGAGTGGTTGGTTTTTTAGTTCTTTTGAATGTTTCTTAAATGTTTCTTTTAATGTTTTTTTATTTATTATACTGCATTATATTCTTCTTATTTTTAATCTTCAATTATTAGGTTAATTATAAAATTGACTACGTGCGATTACTTGCGATTACTTCATCAAGTGACGTTGTCGTTTCTGATCTTGTAATATAGATTAGAGAGTTGATTGATTTGAAGATTGGAGAAGTTCATTGAAGGTTGAAGGTTGAAGGTTGAAAGCGAAAAGTGGAAAGCGAGCCCCTTTTTATAAATCGAGTCGAGATTTAAGTAGATGGAGTTAGGGTAGGGTATTCTTGATGTAGGAATGATTTTGTGATTTATTATTTACTATTTATTATATCGTATATATGTCGATTAAGAATAATAATTCTTTACAATTTGTTTTTATTGTATTTTTTAACTTTTACTCTTTACTGTTTACTCTTTACTATTTACTTCTCTGTTTCTAACCCCCTATTTTAAAATTTAACTATTCAGCTACCCAGATACCCAGATACCCAGCTACTCAGCTACCCAGCTACTCAAATAAACAATAAACCAATTCAAAGACTTCGAAATATTATATACCATACCATACCATACCATACCATACCACATCATACTAAATCAAATACACCTCATCCGTATAATCATCCAACTCATTCTTCTAAAGCTAGCATTTACATATATATCTATATCTATATCTATATCTATATCTATATCTATATCTATATCTACATCTCTATCTATATCTCTATCGAAAGTAATAATATTCTAAAAGAATAAGCGAATTTCAAAAAGAAAAGAAGGAAAAAAAAGGGGGGAGATGGAAGTAGGAGGAGGGAGAGGAAAAGGGAAGCAGGAAGAGGAAAAGGAATGGAAAAAAAATAACAACAAGAACAAGAACAAGAACAAGAACAAGAACAAGAACAAGAACAAGAACAAGAACAAGAATGAGAATCAGAAAACGAGGGAAAGATAGAAAGATTATATATATTACTTTTAAATATTTTACTCACTTAATCACAGATATCACAAACAACAAAAAGCCATTATATAAATATTCCAAAAAAAAAGGTATGTTATTTATCAGCTGATAGACTGGCCAGCAAAATCATGATATTCGTATGTGGAGCATAGGTAGTTATCTAGCAACTACCATCTAAAATTCCCAAGCCTTTCTTTCACATTTCGAAAACCTCTAAATCTTTGACGCCTATTCGCCTAATTTGTAAAACCAACGCGCGTCTAATGGTGAAAATTCCGCATCATGTCTTGTTGATCTCGGATTGGATATAAGAAAAAAGTATTAAATAATACCACATTGTAGTATTGATCTTGCAATGAATACAAGGCTTGCATGCCAAACAATCAACGCACAAGACACGAAGATTACATGCCGAGCATGCTCATCTGACGTCTCAAAGGACTTGCGCTGAGACTACTGTCTTCGCTACCGTAACAGGCCGAATCGGTATCAATATCCCATTCAACTTCTTGCTCTTCACTTTCTTCCGTACCGTCCCAGGCTTTTTGCATGGCTCCACGAGTATTCCATCTAAGGGTTCTGGAGACACTGTCGAACCATTCAGAAGGGGAACTGACGACGGTTGGGAATGGATATTGTGAGGCGGCAATGGTGACGTGATCACCTTGCTTTAACTCCACACGTCCTTTTCCGTCGAATGAGCAGTAGGCGGTAGCTCTGGAGTTGCGGGGGATAGATACCCGAAGTAAAAGGGTATCGGAAAGGATCATTGGGCGGAAGGAAAGAGTATGAGGGCAGATTGGTGTGAGGAGGATAGCAGGAATATCTGGGTGGACAAGTGATCCACCAGCAGATAATGAGTATGCGGTTGAGCCAGTAGGAGTTGAGAAGATACATCCATCGGCTTGAACAACGGTTAAGAGCTCATTGTCACCATATAACTCGAGGTTAGAGATGTAAGAAGATGGTCCTCGGTCGATAACCAGTTCGTTAAGAACCTCAAATTGTTCGGCTTCTACCGCATCATGGCCTTGTTCTTTTCCATCCCGATAGATTGTACAAGTGAAGCGCATACGAAGGTTAACTCGCATACCTTCCTCTCCCATGACCTTATTGAGATGTCCCTTGAAGCGATCATATTCGAATCCAGTCAAAAAGCCTAGACTACCGAGACTGAAGGATAAAATTGGTGGAACGACACGTTGAAAGAGCCAAGAAGTAAATAAGACAGTACCATCACCACCAAGAGTGAGGACAAGATCAAATTTCTCCGGTTGACTCCAGCAAAGATCTGGTGACCAATATTTCAAAAGATGTTGGAATCGAGGTTGGGATTCAATCAATGCTGCGGCTCCAAAACGCTTCGAGTTGCGCAATTTCGCATCAACATAAACATTAACACCAAGGTCCGAACCATATCTTGGAGTGCTCATGAGCCAGAGTGCTAAGTCCTTGGTCAAATGTACCAACTGATTATCTCGAGCCTTTGTAACAATCATAACATTGCGCACAGCTCTCTTAATTGGACGTCTTTGTAATTGCTTAGAAACTTCTCGCACACCTGTAGCCGTTGCCATAAGTCGAGAATGTGACATAGATTCGTCTGCGTTGATCTCTTCAAGAACCTTATCAATATTGACAGCATCGTCGAATCGTTGATGGTAGAAGCATGGGGATTGTAACGATGGGAATCGAGCCGTGGAAGGGGTGTTTCGTTGTGCCAAATCCGACAATGCCGCACAAAGTTTCTGCGATGAAGCAGTCACCGGTCTATCTGTAGGTGATGATTTCATGTTTGCTAAAGAAAGGTTCTGTGGATTGTGTTGTCTTTTCGAAGAAGCCAATGCTTTCATAATAGTTTGGCGGGGTATAGCGTCGACGGACAAGGCGTTCTTGCAATGATTATGAAGAGTCCGAGAAGCCTGAGTAGGGAAAACTGGTGATGTCGGAACAGAAGCAAAGTCACTTCCTACAGTTGTGGCAGCAGAAAAAGTTGCAGATGCTTCAGTAGATGACTGTGATGAATCATTATCTGGAAAGTTGGTCTCAATCGCATTCAGAGAAGGAAACTGTACACCCTGTTCGCGCCGGAGATGGTCTCCAGTATTAGGATTCGAGATTGAGCCATTGGATCCCAAGATGGGTTGTGTCGTAGCTGAAGGTGTAACAACTTTATCAAATATAGATTGAGATGGTTGTGGTTGTGGGGGGTGTTTGGGCAGCTTAGTAAGAGCAGGATGAATCAAAGTTGGAGAGCGAATATTAATGTCGGACATTGCGGATGATGATGCCAATTCTTTCTTTTGGTCTTTTGGTGTGGGTTGTGTTCTTTTCTGACCGGAGTTATGGAGTCAGGACTAATTTGTCATTAATCCGAGAAATACCCAAGTATGACTGGACAAGACAAAGAGACAACAGGATAAGACAAAACAAGGATACAAATTGAGGTATTATTATCGATTGGATGAATAGGTAAGTTAATCGATAACAATGGTTTCTTGAAGGAGTTTGAGGGATTTTGAGGATTTTGAGTAGAAAGATGGATAAGATGGATAAGATCAAATACTCCTTCTGATGCTGAGGGGCTGAGCCTCTGAGGAGGGGTCTAGTATACCTAGTAGGTAGGCACGTGACGTTAGACACTTAAGTACCTACCTACTCAAAGGAATTGTTTTGCTTTTTAGTTGCGGAGACCTTTCTTGTTTGATTCGAGGTGGTCGGATTGATGAAAGAAGCAAACGATAATCTCGGGGGGTTTCTCGGGTAAAGAATTTGATTTCGGATACAGCGGAGGTAACACGGAGGTGGAGGTGGAGGTGGGTATATCTTGAAGATGGGGATGAGATATATGATATATATATTATAAGAATTTATATCTCTCGATGTGATTATCTGATTTCGAACTTGATTCCTTTCAATTGGTTTATTGAAGATGCAAGAATTATGCACCTGCAGTAGTAAGATGCAACAAAGTGTGATGATGTCGAGTAGCACAAATCTTGCTAAGGGTAGGTAGGTAGGTACTTGGTCGTCAACAACTATGATTTGATCAAAGGTCAGCCTTCTTCAATTACAAAGTCCATATTAACCCCTCAATAATTTAATCTTTCCACCAATCTTCAATATCATTGAGTATCCAATGTCCATATGAATATGGATACGGATATATCAATTCAGATGTGTACTCCGTACGATCCCGTCCCCGTCTTAACTCCACAAATGAATTAACACAGACTCACATGGCTTAGGTATTAAGCGAACTGAAGGTTTATGTCCTACGATCTCGACAGCTCGTTGTGACCTTCTTTAACCGAAGAGTTGATATTAGGTATTGTTCCAGGAGGTGATAGTGATTCGGTGTGCAGGACAAGAGAACGAAACCAAAATATGATGAGAAACGACAACGAATGAAGATCAAAGATATCTGCCGTGAGAAAAGCCGTCCGTCTAATAATAAAGTGTGGAGGTCCGATCGGTTGAAGAAATGAAAGAGTTGTGAATCGATGCCCAAAAAATTGCAATATCAAGTCAATATTAAATAATGTGTACCGGTATGCAAAAATACAACGGTCTAAAAAACAAGAGACTGAAAAATCAAGGCAAACCAAAAAAAAAAGAGCAGAAGCTACCGGAGCTTTGGCAAAAGAAATTGAGGACTGAGTTGGTCTGATAGTGAAGAGTCCTAGAGAGAGAAGAAGAAGAGAAGAGAAGAAATACTCACGGACAAGACATCCCTTTCTATATGAAGATAGTTAGTTAGAACTTAGTCAAGTTACGATACATCCTCCAGATCCCTCTCCTCTCTTACAACATCTCTTATGCTTTGCCTTCACAATGCTATCGGTATGCTAGACATACTAAACTTTCCCCTCCGTCACAGCTACAGCTGCCACGTTATTCTCCACTCATGATCTTCAAATATGGAGGCGAGTTTTGAATCTCAAGAGGATTACGGTCTCATCAAGCTAGAGTTTTCAGCCATGGTCCAGAGTCAGAGTCAGCGTCAAGCGTAGCCAACCCACAAAATTGGGAACATAAAAGGTACGAAGATACAAGCATCATGTTTGGTATCACAAAATATATGAGCCAGTGGCAAGATGAGATTGAAGGGGTGTCCCATTGGTTGAATTCCCTAGCGATAATTGCTCAATATTATTGGTAGCCATGAGTTGGTATGTATATAATAGATTTCATCTGATCACCTTGCGGCTCGGAAATACCCTCAAAAGAAGTCCAAAGTTGCCTCCTCAACAAGTTGAAATCGCACTCGAGCAACCCTTAAGCATCCTTATCGTATTAATTGTCTCCGGTGAAGATTTTGAACTTGCTAGCTCTTTCGGGGATGGTCGGCGGAGGATGAAACGTCCAAGGGTACTCGGGGACCTTAACGCATTGTATCAGATACCCGATGCACAAATCCTCTTTTAATGCCTCGGACAAGATTGTATGAACAATCTCTCTCATAATTGGTACCCAGAAGAAAAGGCCTTTGGTCTCATCCCAGATCGCGTTCATAATTAGTTGAGATATGCGGTCCCAGTCTTCGTATGCATCTTCACATGTGGGTATTCCCGTACCCAGGACAAACCCCCATTACGACACCCATGTCTGGATTACAGCGGTGATTCTGATAGAAAGTTTTCAACCTTTCCAATGGAGGTCGGCGGTAACCTTTTCTTGAACGGTTGATTTTACGAACATCATGAGGCTTGAATTAGCCTCATTTTCAAGCCCATCTTCATGCATGATATCATCCTCAGTCGATCCATGGCCTCTGCAGCATAAGACCTTTGCATGCTCGTATATGTCCTCCCAGTCATCCATATCGAAGCTTCCCTCACTCTCAGAGACCAGCAGTTCCCCATGTGATGTGAATGCTAATACATGAACTGAAGCCGCATCTTGGCATTCGTGAGGAGTAGGATTTTCTATTATAGTTGTGCCCGTCTCAGTATTCTTCAAGGCAAGTAATACTGATGTCATGGTCATCGATAACGGTATAGAAGCGGATAATAAGGTTAGAACTGATGTTTGAAGGAGGGCTGGAAGCAGGGGAAGGTTCTGAGTGATCATTAATAAGTTAAATATAGAACAAGAGTAGGATAAACTTACTGAGCTGGCCTGTACAAGTTTCGACCAAGCAGTGTCATTCTCTGGTGTACTTGTGATTTGTAAAGTGACCTGAATAAGGGTTCGTGGAAATTTGTGGATCAGAATTATTTGGCGTAAAGAAGATTGAAGGATTGCTTCAAGATGTCTCTCACGGGTACCTAAGACAAAATTAGTTCCAAGTACGTCTATCAAACAGTATTACGATCAGATATACGCGCCTCCAACACCAGCAGCTGGTCTCACTATAACATCTATAGCGGCTTCTTCTGGTAATTCATCGCGTCTCTGAACTTCGATAGGTCCGTTTACAGCGCCAATAACAGTATAACCATTCTGGGAGAAACTGGCAGAACCATCTGCTCTAGGAAGAGGTGAGAGTAAAGCTGTAGGTTCGGTTGAGGTGACCATTTTGTACTTGTATGGGGGGTGTTGAGACGAAGTTTTATTGTGATTGGGTTTGGGGTTGAAATCTGTAGAGCTTAAAGGAGAGCTTCATTGCTTTGCACTTGGTGATGGGGTTGTGGTGGAATTTTTTTGTTATCGTTATCGTAATGGGCGCTAAACACTACTTGGGAATAGCCTGAAGTTCCTGATAACTAACCGTGTGGGGGTTGGTTTGTACCTGCCAATGGCTACTCACCACTCACCAACTCACTTCCTTTATTCTTTGATCAACAACAACTACAACAACAACAACAACAACAACAACAACAACAACAACATCAACAACAACAATCATTCACACAAAATATGCCTTCAACCACGGAAAATATTCAAATATCAGAAACTAAACCTACAGCAGGTATACCAAATCTTCGAGATCGTCTACCAAAACTAGAACCTCGAAAAAAACGAAGTCCACCTTCAAATCCTCTTCCTGTTCCCGAAACTCCAGATCTCCCATCTCCTCCTGAACAATCAAGCTTAAAATTCTGCAAGCCTAGAAGACGAATTCTATCACCTCAAGATCATGATATCTTTCTTAAATCTCCTACTTACAAACTGCTATTAGCATTTGTTTTTGGTCTGACAGATTCCGTCATCGATACACCAGTCTCAGCAATTACCAATAACGACCTTAGCTCGACCGTTACGAATATCCTCGAAATATTAGATAAAGTTGAAGATGTGGTACAAAGAAGTCCACCGGAAGAACAAGGCGATTCAAGATTTGGGAATAAAGGTTTCCGCGATTTCCTCGATTTAGCTACAAAAGAGCATAGTGGATGGCACAAACAATTGGGCGTTTCATCCGAAGAAGCCATCACTGAAGTCTCTACATACTTTCTACAATCTTTTGGAAACCGCACGAGAATAGATTATGGTTCGGGACATGAATTGAACTTTATAATATGGTTGTTGAGTCTCTATCAGCTTGGCATAGTGACTCGTCAAGATTTCCGTCCGCTGGTCTTGAAAGTTTTTACTCGTTATTTGGATCTCATGAGGATTATACAGAAAACATATTATCTAGAACCTGCAGGTTCGCATGGGGTATGGGGACTCGATGACTATCAATTTCTTCCTTTCCTATTTGGCGCTTCTCAACTTCTACACCACCCTTACATCCGTCCCTTGTCGATTCATCAAAATCTCATACTGGAAGAATATGGCAACGAATACTTATACTTAGGACAAGTCAATTTTGTTAACAGCGTGAAAAATGTCGAGGGTCTACGTTGGCACAGCCCAATGTTAGATGATATATCATCAGCGAAGAACTGGACAAAGGTTGAAGATGGCATGAGAAGAATGTTTGTGGCAGAGGTTCTTAAAAAGCTACCCGTCATGCAACATTTTCTCTTTGGGTCATTGATACCGGCTGAGGATGGTATGAGCACAGAAGAAGAATTCGGGGTTCCCAATGAAGAAGATGATGCGGAGGGAGGAGAAGTAGTGGTTATGCATGATGGGATGAGACATGTTCATCAAATGAATAGTTGGGGTGATTGTTGTGGAATCAAGGTGCCGAGTAGTGTTGCGGCGGGCCAAGAAATGAAGAAGAGGATGGGGAATGAAGGATTAAGGAGGATACCTTTTGATTAAGATATGATAAATAGTTGAATCACATCAAGCTATAGTATAGCATCAAGATCTATTGAGTGGTTTTTACACTTTTGAGCTTCTGCAATGCATAATCCGATTTATATATCTAGGGTTCTTGGGAAGCTTAACTTTAAACTGATTGAAGTCTGTCCCTTCCGCCGTTTAGAGGTAATTTTCTAAGAGACTAAGTGGAGAGAAAGTAAACTTTAGTATGGATCCCTTTTTAGTTGAAAAGATCTATTGATTGGATTTCAAAATATCCTATATTTGAGTCTGAGGGTAACTCAAAAGGGAATATAGCCATTGGAACATTTTCAAATAATGGCAATGCAAGAATCGATTTTTCAAGCCTCCCAAAAACTATTTCTACACGGTGAAAGGGATGGTAGACATACAGTACAGCTCTGCGTCCAATAATATTCTACCTAAATCATCCACATACTTGTTTTTATGGAAGCCCTACACTCCCGGCAAATCAGCGCGTTTACTGAAAGTGTGAAACCGCCTCAACATGCGGGTTGCCATATGGCAGCCGTTGGGCCCGTCTAGATACTGCTGTGTAACAGAGGGGTATGCTCTAAGTGTCTCGGTGCGTTTGTCAAATTGGACTACTTGTAATCAAAAAATTTATCCCAATACTTATATATACCTCTGTACGAGCCTATTTGAGTTCTGTATATTCATCCCATCTCAATCTACTCAACATCCATCTCCCCTCTCCCTCAACCAATCACCACAATCATGAACACGGTTCCATCCCCACATTCTCCCCATGGCGTAAGAATCCCCCTCCCTTCTATCTCCCAAATCCAATAACACTAACTCGTATTATCAGTTCGATTTGGGTAATCTCACTGGCTATGTCTGCGCATCCACAAACGTCCAGTCACCAACCGAGCCCGACTGCATCATCAGAAGTCTCTCGTTTGGGGACGATGAAGACTTTAAAAAAGAGAGATTGGAGGAATTGGATAACGAGATTGCCATTTTGGAATTACTAGGGGCCCATCCTAGGCTACTCGAGTAAGACATCTCACTTCCATCACCACAAACTTCACTAACCCCCTCCCAGATTCCGCGGTGCCATCCCCTCAACCCACAGTCTCAAATTCAAAGCAACAAGTCTCGAAGATGTACAATTTTATTTCCTCACGCACAGAAAAATCGACGAAACGCTAAGTATCAAATGGTGTCGACAAGCTGCAGAGGCCCTGGTATACATCCATTCCAAAGGCGTCATCCACTCCCAGCTGGGCCCCGACAAGTTCATCCCAAACGCCAACCTCGACCTCCTTCTCGGCCATTTCGAAAGCGCATATTGTGCCGCTATCAATTCCCACAGTGAATATTCTCCGGATCAAGGATTCTACGACCCCCGTCTTTGGAAAGGCTATCTTACGAATCAAGATGCACATGCTCCAGCGTTGGATATTTTTGCGCTTGGGAGTGTCATGTATTGTTTTATGACGGGCTGGTATCCGCATGCTAAGAAGATGTCGGAGATGCTTGAGAATGCTGAGGAGTGGGAGGCTTGGATTAAGATTGTGTCGGAGAGGTTTGAGAGGGGGGAGTGGCCGGACTTGAAGGGGTTGGATGCGAGGGTTGCGGGGGCTATTGAGGGGTGTTGGAATGCGAAGCTTGGGTCTGCGGAGGAGGTTCTAAGGGTTTTGGGGGGTGGGTTGAATGATGAATGAGGATGTTTGGGAATTTGGGAATTTGGAAATGGATCTTCATTGGCTGGTTTTGATGTAACGGATGTATCGAGATTGAGATTGAATAAATGCCTTTAGCCCAGAGAAATCTGCAACTATGATTTTGCTACGTGATTTGGCCCGGGGACTTGGCCAGTCTACCTCCAATGAAGTGTCAACTGAAAAATGCAAGTTGAGGATCAGAGAAAAGAGAGAGTATGCTTATGAGCCCGAGCTGCTGTCTGGATATCGGAGATGGCTTATCAAATATTGTTATAACACTCGAGAGCTGTATGAGTTTAAGAAAATTAGTCAAAATAGTGAAGCTGGGTAGATATGATGGATGGAGATAAGATAAAAGGAATTATATCGCCATCATTCCGAAGGAGGAGAGAGAGATGAAATTCATTATCAATACGTCTAGATCTTTGATTGTCTATTATTGATCGTACCTTATGTTATACCATCGGACTACACACCAAAACACCAAAACAAGTCTTATGCTCGATTGCTGAAAGCAATTGAAACGTTGTAAATAAGATGGAGGAGACCTGAAAAATATTGCATATTTACGATCTCAGCTCTCAAGAGGGGAGTTTTGTGAAAGGTATGGGTTTACGAAGGTGATATTCTATGATGTCAAGGCATATTGCGAGCAAATGTATATCAGGTGTATTGGAAAGGTGGAATGGATTATTAGAGATAGATGGGAGATGAGACTGAGACTGAGAAATGCGTTTATTTATTGGTGACGCGTTATTCTATACATATTCAATGGTCTTTGAGATATAGGTGTGCAGAAAATTGCCTTGGATTGATTTGATTGCCTGGGCATACTGGCCTCACTATTTGAGCAACTTATCACCGTATTGATAAAAAGGTTACAGAGATTGCGAATGAGAATGGAGGGTTACTTGGATCCCTGTTGGATAAGAGATGAGGAAATCGAGACTACTGTTTCCAAAGACATGTTCTGGAAGAAGAAGAAAAGAAGAAAGTTGTGAATAGCTCCTCAGGTGAAAGCACTTCTCGTCTCGAAACAAGTCTGAAGGTAAGGCAATTAGACATCTCATGATATCACACGTGTCCTGGAGACTTCCACATGAGACTTGTGACAGAAGCCTAGAATTCAAGAGATTGTTGACATCGTCCGAACAAGTAACTCGACCCGACTACGGATATTGATCCGGTCTCATCGATTAATTCATTCAATCATGTGATATTCACGTTTTATCTTCTCGGCTGCGTACCCAGTTTGTCCGGTAGGATTTTGTGTAATCAATGTATGCACTTCCCGATGTTTACCGAGATCTGGCATTTTGCGTGGGAGAAGAAAGACAATATGGAGTGTATGAAGTGTCAAGTAGAAACTTCTTTGATACATTTGGTGGTCGAGTACTGGTCACCGATTTACCATGAAGTCTTCCGAACCGGATCCCATCTCGCAGAAAGCTGGTCATCCTCGCTTGAGTGATGAAAGGAGATTAATACGAAAACGTGAATAGATGGCGTGATGCGGTTATCACGCATATTTCTTATAATAACAACAATGAATTTGACGTAAAAATTTGATTGAGGTTGAGCTGACGGGGACATGACCCCTTCAATTCGCGAAAACTTTCCTCTTAAGGTACTACTCAGGGGGGATGTAAGCACTCTGACTTCATGTACGGCGTCAACAGTTGGGGTCCGAAATTGAAATCTAGGCATCTTTCTTGAAAATCGGTCCCAATTCCCGTTGCATTTTATTTTTCCCATCTCGAAAAGTTCATCTCTTCCTCGTGAAGATTATTCGGTGAAAAGAAAGAGAAATGATCAGCCATTTGCGGGGGCGAAGCATAGGAAGTTCTGTGATATTTACCGCAGCAGAAACGCCAATGTTCTGTGTGAAACGGTCTGGAAGCTGGAAGAAGATATGTATGGATTATTTGGACAAGGCTGTTTATACATGGTTGTCAGATGTACTTCATATGATAGAGCTTGAAAGGTAAGCAACAAGTCGCTGGGGTGAATGAAATGAATGGAAATCTTTCACGTCGTATTTCATCGGATCGAGGCTATGCAATTGTTTCTGACAGTTACCATGAAGTTTTGGGATTAATGGTTGGATGGGAGTAAGAGTTACATAGAAAGAAAGAAAGTTAATATGTTCATGAAAGATTCCGAGATTTTTTGGTAGATTACTCTACTCGGCGGCTGTACGAAGTACAGTGTGTGACAATTTACAAGCGACTTCGATGAAGGGGTATCTGCGTCCTGGCTACTTTTTGACTCTTCGAAGCTTTAGATGATATGGATTTTCGTACGTTTTCCTTATTTGATAGTGGAGATTGAGTTTTCAACTTCTTCTCTTAAGTATTTTCGTCTTGTAAGCGCCCTTATGTTTATGTTTATGGCCCCCATCTTGGTTGATAGCATTCCTCTCGCTTGAGAAAGACCAATGAATGGATTGTTTATCCTCGAGAGTTTAAGCATCTTGAAACATAAAGCCAACTAATTTCTACCAAAGTAATCTTAGGATCTCTCTAAAAATTTCATTTTCTTAATCTGGAATGTACTTTCGATGCAGGAACTCGGGAACTCATGTTTGGAGGGATGAGAGGGCCTCGAAGGAAGGAAGAATAAAGGTAGAGAGGAACTACCCCTTGGTATAATTGTTTGAATGATGCATTTCTTGGCTGTGCAAAAGTGCAAAAACATCACTCGATTGCTATAAGATTTGAATGAGCTACAGGTACAGAGTATTCTTACATCAAAAAATATACACAGCCGCTTTCTCGTCATACCCGTCATACCCATTTCCCATGTTAATGATATTATACCATGAAGACCAAGAACTAAAAAGCTTGGGCTGATTATTTTGAAGCTTGAGGTCACGGAAAATAATGCTTGATCTGCCTTGTCCCAGTAAACGGTTTATGTCCCGCAGCTATGTTGCAGCTGTTTAGGTGTGGGTGAGAGAATGATGGTTAATAGTTTCTAATTCGAACAAAATTTGAGGATTCATAGTTTACCCTACAGAACCATGATAGCAGGAAAATCCTGTTATCCCCACTTTATTCCAATTACAGGAAAATCCTGTTATAATAATAGAAAAAAAAATGTTTTTTTAGATATACTAAAAACTTACTAATTTTCGTTATAAAATCAGTAATAAGAATATGTAACGAAATAAAGTTTAGATTTAATAATTAAGTTGAAATACTTTTTGAAATGCTTTTCGTTCTGTATGTTTTCTAGCTTTATTTTAGACTTTTTTAAGCTTTCCAAGATCGGAAAGCCTATATATCATTTATATTATTTATATTACTTATATTACTTATATCACTTATATTACTTATATTACTTATATCATTTATATTATTATTACCAAAGTTAAAGATATATTATTATTGAAATAAAAGGGGTAAAAAGGTAAGTAAATAAAAAAAAGCAAAGAAACTTATTTAAAAGATTTAAAAAAACTTATTTTTTAAAAGAATTGAAAAATTAAAAAGAAGTTGAAAAAAAAAAAAGAAAAAGAAAAAAAAAAAAAAGAAAAAAGTTAAAAAGTTAAAAAAAAAAATCAAAAAGAAATTAATTATTAGGGTTTTTAATACATTTTATTTTCCAATAAAATCAATAACTTTTTAAATTTTAATCTTGTTACTTATTATAGTGTTTCGTTACATATTATAATACATTTTAGCTTTTAGAGCAGGATAATCCTGTTATTCTGGTACCGTAGGGATCTGCGGCTCTTGTTTCCTGTTTCTTTGCGTCCTTGATGAAGCTTCTCCTGCCATTCATATTCATACCTTGAACTCCTTGTAGGTATTTAATGGGAAAATTGATCAGCCAAGGAAGTGTGCCTGATTACCCACACACTGCATGCAATAATACTTCTATCTTAATCGTAGTTGTCTTGTGCTGAGAAGATCGCAGTCAAAAATTCGTTCGTTTAGTTGCGCTTTTCCCTCTACCAGTGGCAACTCTACCATTCAAGTTTATTACTCCACCAGCTCGTCTCTTCCAACCTATACCCTTTTTTTATATAATATCATATCTCTCTCGTTATTATTGCGCCAGCGTCAATTTTTCCGTTTCGTCGTCAATCACCAAATTTAATCGCCGGCCCCTGTATCTGGGTCTGTGGTTCCCGTTTGCTAAGTCCCTGTCACCTACCTAGATAAAGTTAAAGAATAAGGCTTTCTACTACTATTATTCCCCATCTCTCTAAAACACCAACAACGATTAACCTCAACTCTTTTGATTTCGCCCTTTACGACTTTTGCCCCTTCGTTTTATGACATCTTTTTGTTGGTGGTTGTGAAAATCCATTACAGTATAGTATTTTTTTTACTCAATTATATACAGAGCTCTTGTCCCAACCACTACTATACCACTACCACCACGTTTCTCATTATATTCAACGCTGCAGCGCTGATGTACTAAATACCTACTGCAGTGCTTATCTTAGCCTTAGCGCCTAAACGTTAATCGCTGTCCACCTCCTCGAGCTTTAAAGCCTGTCCAGTGTCCTGTCGATTGG
>NGKJ01000092.1:19083-47160 GCA_002162495.1 Myriosclerotinia curreyana | reverse complement strand
CCCCATCCCTTTTCATTTCATTTCATCCCATCTTACATTTTTGTCAGCTCATCACCATTACCCATATCTTCATCTTTTCCCCCGAATAGAACGAACACCTTCATATTCCAATTTCCTCTCACCTATACGAACATTATATACCCCCAACAAAATTCCACCATTCCGAATTTACTCCTTCGTCTTTCATATCGATACGACACTTGTATCATCCACCGAACCTGTTCAGTGACCTGCATACAAGATTTGCAAGACCGATTCCCGAGGCTGCAACATGACCGATACCTTGCTCATTGCCTGTTGATTACACCCGTAGCTGATTAGGCCTACAACCTAAAGACCTCAGCTTTTTATACAAATCGTAACCCCCAAGAACTACATAGCCTCCTACGTTCTCACACGTTATGTCTTCATACACTTTCGTCTCATCACATTCAGTCGACGCTCAAGTTCAACGTTCGCGAGAAGAGGCCGACTCGCTCTCTCTGAATACACACCACACATCCAACGCACAATTTGACCCTACTCTCCTGTCCCCATACAATCAATCGCATACATTCAGTAATTCTACGAGTCCATACAACATCGGTAGTACGCCAGTCGAAAGTCTTTCCGAATATAGCAATTTTGGTAGTGACTATAGCGAAATCGAGGACGAATTCTTTGGAGTAGATTTCGACGCTGGCGTACAGCGAATAGACTCCCTTCCCTCAAACCTCACAACATACCCGACAGAGACATATGCCAACGTGATAGAAGAGATATCAACAAACCTCGAAAGCCAAAAGTCGTCAGAAGCTCCCACAGCTTCAACATATCCTCTCAGCCCCAAGAATACAAGCGTTCCAAACACACCATCTCCCAGAAGCGAAGTAAATGATAAAGTCCACTCAGTTATTACACACCACGAAATAGGAATCGACGACGACGTAAATCAATCGGGATTTCCATTCCCCGAATTGACGTTGACACTTAATACATTGCAATTGACGCCAGACAACAGCGGCAGCAGTCACACGAGCGGCGAAGGTGTTGAGCCAACCAGCATGGCCTTCCATGCCCATAGTTCGCATGTGCCCGTTTCGCATTGGGCTGAAGAACAATCATCAACTCGGCGGGCTTTTGCGCCGGAAATGAATCAATACGGGGAGCAGATGAGAACAGACTTCAAAGATCATCAGTTACCATCCCAAAATTTTGGCCAGGGTTCGAAACCGACTACATCGCGTGATGACGAAGGATTGTGGAGACCAAATGACATAACGGGCCTGACTGGTTTGGATCCTGAGAGCCGAAAAATGATCCCCAATGCCGACATTCCTAATTTGAAGGAACAAGCAGAGGAGAGACACATCAATGACACGAATATACAGGTTCAATTGTGGCGCCAGAGAAGTAATCCAACCAGCGATCCAAATGTGCCGAGATCTAGAGAATCAACTTATGCTGTAGAAATTGAGCAGGCTGAAGTCGATCTAGCACCAGTGGACGATGCCGCAAGCATTAGAGAAAACAGGTTTCTCGATGGGCAAGTTTATTACAACATCAAAGGCGAATTTCCCACTGATGTGGATCTGAAATTAATGAGCCAGCCCCGTCATTTCAACGATGCACCCGCACTACCATACATGACAGTTACCGACTTCCAACCAGCAACGGCCAACGATGCCATCCAAAAGTGGAATGGAAATGCAGATACGTTCTCAATAACATCACGTGCAGCGACTTGGGGTACGCGACGAAGAAGTGAGCCAAGTTTAAAAGATTATGCGGCTGTTGCCGATGGTAGCATCTTCAAGAAATTATCCATCAAGCATGAGAAGAAGGGATCAGGGCGTTGGCCTAATTTTTCAAATCTAGGACAACGTGCAGTGACCCGTGTCAGAAGTAATAGTAATCTAAACAAGAGAAGCCGCAGTTCCTCAAACTTGCAAGATGCTCCGACCGAGATGGACTCAAGACATAATAACTCGAACAATCTAGCGCCAACCCCGAGAACATCCAGCTTTGGTAAATCAAAGAAGCCAGCACCTAGCCTCAACACCGCAATAGCGGCAATGACTGGAACGGTCGCTGCTGTCGGTACACGCGCCCATCAGCAGCATACTCGTAATGGCTCTTTGAGTGCAGCGTCTCCGAAAAGCCCTCTTCTGAATTTACACTTCCTTGGACCCAAGCGTGGTAGAAGCAAGAGCGATCTATCAATTAGAGAAGGCGGGTCTGAGAATTCTGTGTCTGCTATTGGTGAACTATGGAAAAGGCAAGGTGGCCCACCTGTTCCAACTTTGGCTCCTCAATCGTCGGTTGAGCCTGAATCGGCCATTTTCACCACCAGACACTTCCCAGAGACGATTGATCAGGATGAAGAGGATGATGAAGAAGATGAGCAAGGCGACGAAGGTGAAATGAAAATAGAATCTGCACAATCAGAACCAATCGTACCTACCTATGAAGGATTCAAGGAGCACGTACGGCGGCTGAACCCAGACATGAATCCAAGGTTCAATTGGCTTGTCAGTCGCATTGCTCATCAGCAAGAAATCCGATATAAGAATCTACTCGATCAACGGGTCAAGCACATGCAAGCTGTCATGAATCACAACTGTTTGGCAAGACCGCATTGCATTGCTTTGGGCGGAAGTGCCACATTATTTGATACCAAGGGAAAATCTCGGGAGAATGAGCGCGGTGCTGGTGGGTTGCAGCTTGTAACAGACTTTTCCGATGACTCAAATCCTGGCGATGGTGCACTTTCAAGCGAAACATTTCCCAAAGGTGTTCCTTTACCGCCGACTCGGAATCTTCCCGCGGAATTTGAATGCCCGTTGTGTTTCAAAGCAAAGAAGTTTCACAAACCTTCAGACTGGACTAAGCATGTCCACGAAGATGTTCAACCTTTTACTTGTACTTTTGAAAAGTGCAGGGAACCAAAGTCATTTAAACGGAAGGCTGATTGGGTTCGCCATGAGAATGAGCGACACAGACATCTGGAGTGGTGGATTTGTCAAATTGATGATTGCAGACATGTTTGTTATCGAAAGGACAACTTTTTGCAGCATCTAGTTCGTGAGCATAAGTTACCAGAGCCCAAACAAAAGACAAAAGCAGCCATCAAGAAGGCGAACTACATTGAGCCAGCTTGGGCGATGCTGGAACAATGCTTTCACGAAACAAAAAGTAAACCACAGGATGAATCATGCAAATTTTGCGGAAAATACTTCACTACTTGGAAAAAGCTTACTGTTCATCTGGCAAAACACATGGAGCACATCAGTTTGCCTGTTCTTCAACTCGTTGAACAGAAGAATGTTGATGCGGATACAATCATCAGCCCGGTTGAACCAAATCTTACTCCGGTAACTCCAATTGGCAGAACCAAATTGGAAGAATCCAGTTCCTATGGCATGGGAAATATTTCACCCACCGCCCCCATGGTTCCCGAGTTCAGTGCTGGCTTTCACCAACCTGCATTTTATGCTACTTCGGAAGCTTCAACAACATACGGCATGCGAAACTCGATGACACACCCCCCAATAACACAAGAAGTCTCAAGTGACCAATTTTCTTTGTTTTCCAATGCGTATAATGTTCACCAGATGCATCAAACGCGCCAATTTAGTTCGATAGACTCCGCTAACCTTGGAAATATGCATCACACGCCGTCCTACACTTCTATCGATACAGGCTTCGTCAGCAATAAAGTCAATCAACCCCGCTCCACTTTCGGTACTATTGATACTAGCTTTAACCAAAATAAGGTTGACCAACCTCGATCTGCTTTTGGCTCGATTGGATCAAATTCCTTCCAAATGCAACCCAATCAGAACTTCAACCACACATCCCACTCCACCATTGACTTCACAATGACTCAACCTTTTGTCACGGCCTCACCTCCAGTGTCAGCATACCAAGCTCCAACTATGCTAGGTATAACGGATCCCAATACTTTTGACTTCGATTCTTTGAGCGTCGGTCCCATGACCAACTTCCAACAAGTACCGATGAGTCGTGCTCGTGGTAGCTCTTCCTCTTATGTGCACTCTCCTCAAAACATGCAGCATTCTCCTCAGAATATGCAGTATTACGGCCACCAATGATGATTGGAATCTTTTGATATGTATGACGTCGTAACTTAACGGAGTTTTTTTTTTAAAAAATTTCTGGGTTTGGGCTTTTAAGCTTTTGGGCGACAATATCCCTTCATGTATTGTTATTTTCTTTACAGATACCTTTTCTTTTTGTCAATAGATACCACGAATTTCTTCTTTCTCTCTCGGTTGCTATCTTTTGGTATGGGAATCGGTGTTCCTTTGGTGTTGATTCGCGCAATTACTACGAATAGATAGTGTATTCAATGTATTATCTACTCGACACTTACATAGGACCGGCCAATCGAATCTATTCTGTCATGTTTATGGATTGTGGTGATTTTGGTGATTTTGGTGATTTTAGTAATTTTTGATCATTTTGATCATTCGATTCCCCACATGAACTAGTGATACAAAATTCGGCTTAAGATGCATTTCCCGGTCGAGTGCCGAATATCATTCTTGGTTTTAAAGTTCACCTAAAATCCTTTAAAGTCCTTGGCTAATTCAACGGTGCGAGCTAGATCAGAGTCTCGACCTTGTTGATGTCAGTCCGTCGTCTTGGTTGTTCGCGCTAAAAGGTCTCCCGCTTTTAAAATGTGCCGACGCTTGTGGCACATCTTTCAAACTTTCAGAAAATCTCTTAACCTGTTGATGAACTGCATTGGACATTTTGTATGAGGTGTGATGATTGTTTAGCTTTTCGAAAATTTTGATGGGCATGAAGGGGTGTAATGTGTTATGGGAGGTAGAGGTACACACCCCTACTTGAACCGAAGGAAAAGTTTGAGTCGTTGTTTTTAGGTTTGAGGACTAAGACTTTATGTTCTCGATTGAGTTCAAGAAAGTGAGCTATTAGTTGGCACTTTCAACCTTGATATAGGCAAAGGTGTACCTAGACTTTCAATTTGGATATACTCTACTCTAAGTGGAGTGAACTTCTTTGGCTTCAACGTTAACCTTCATTCTGTCAACAATAATGCTGTCATGCCGTTCATGCACGTCATACCTGGAGAAAAGTCACTTAGTGAAGACTAGATGAATTGACACCCTCTAGTATATCTCCGCATTTCATGTGCATATAACTCCCCCAGCTTTTCCCCTTGAATGGGCAAGTACCCACTTTTCTATATCAACTTTCTCATTAAAAATATTTCAAACATGTCTAACGTCAAAGATAACGGACGTGAAGTTGCCCCTGCTCCTCATGAGCATGAAAAAGCTCCTCTTTCTTGGATGGAAATCTTCAAATGCTCCTTTCCTGCCAGTGGTGGCCTTCTCTTTGGTTACGATGCTGGTTACATTAACGGATGCCTTGGAAGTAAGTTCCTTCATCTTCTCTCTCCTGTTGCCCGCGTATCATATTCCTTCACTCAAGCACCTCATATTCTCCCCATCCCCTATTCTTCTTCGTGTATGTATTATATATGTGCTAACCACCTCGCAACAACAGTGGACTATTTCAAATATGCCTACGGCGAGCCCTCCGATGACCCCATGGGTTTCATGGGTCATATGTATCCCACCTGGGGCAAATCCGTCATAGTTTCTCTGCTTTCCGTCGGTACCTTCCTCGGTGCCCTCATTTCTGGATACTTATCTGACCGTTACGGTCGTCGCAACACGATCCTCATTGGCTGCGTGATCTACTGTATTGGTGTTGTCCTGCAAGTCGCTTATCCACATATTGGTCTCCTAGCCGCCGGCCGTACTATTGCTGGTTTCGGTATTGGTTTCGTGTCTGCTAATATCGTTGCTTTCCAAACCGAAATTTGCCCAAAGAAGATTAGAGGTCCTTGTATCAGCGTGTATCAATTCGGTATTACGATTGGTCTGCTCATTGCCTCGGGAGTCAACCAAGGCACTAAAGATATCAAGAGTAATGCTTCTTTCCAGATTCCAATCGGATTACAATTTATCTTTGCGATTTCCTTGGCTGTCGGCTTAATACTGATGCTTCCTGAATCCCCAAGATGGTATATCTCCAAGGGTAGAATTGAACAGGCCAAGGATGCTTTATGTAGGATGCGTGGACGCCACGAAGGCGATCCATATTTGGAATACGAGTTTGATCTTATGCTTGAACAGACCAGGGAAGAGATGGAGGCTGCGAAGGGTGGATGGAAAGATTGTTTCACTGGGGGTTTCCACTATGGAAGCAATCTTTACAGAACTTTCATCGGTACGACAGTGCAAATGATGCAACAATTGAGTAAGTCCTTCAACCTCACACACGATGGGAATAATGTCACTAATCGTTGTTGTAGCCGGCGTTAATTTCATTTTCTACTATGGTACTACGTATTTCGCACAAGTTGGATTAACCAGTGTTTTCCTCTTGTCCACTATCACAAACGTCGGTAAGTAATGGTCATTCGATCAACACATCTTCCACATGCTAAAATAATCCAGTCAACGTTGTTTCGACCCCTATCTCCTTCTGGACCATCGAGCGCTTCGGCAGACGCCCCCTCCTTATCTACGGCGCCGCCTTCATGTCCGTCTGTGAATTCATCATCGCCATCGTCGGTACCGTGCTCTCCGAAAACAAGGCTGCTCAATGGGTCCTATTCGTCTTCGTCTGTCTCCACATCGTCTCATTTGCCAGTACCTGGGGACCTTGCGGCTGGGCCGTATCCGGCGAAATGTTCCCCTTGGCTATTCGTGGCCGCGGTATCGCTCTCAGTACCGCATCCAACTGGTTTTGGAATTTCATCATTGCATTCGTAACCCCATATTTGGTGGGTGAAGATAATGCGAATCTCAAAGCCAAGGTTTTCTATATCTTCGGAGCTACTTGTGCGATTTCGACTGCGTTTGCATACTTCTTCATCTATGAAACTAAGGGATTGTCTTTGGAACAAATTGATCTCATGTGTGCGGATCGGGTAGGAAAGAACCCAAGGCAAAGCCCTAAGTTTTCTAGGGATGGAAGAGCGGTTGCGGCTGCTAGTGGAGCGAATGTTGAAGCCGGTCAGGGAGAAATGACACAGAGACCACAAAGTAATCAAACTCAGGGAAGTACTGCCAAGGTACATGGATCTGATCAGATGGTCGAAAATAGACGATCTAAGGAATCTGGGGAGTCGTGATTTTCTGTTGCTTTTTCGCGTGTTAGACTTGATATCATATATCCATCTGATACATACTTCTAACTTAGTTAGTGTTTAATATGGAGTGGGGAGTTAGAATGGGAATTGAGTAGAAGACAACATTAGATTGTTGTGATCATCTCGTCTTTTGAACACTTCTAAATTGTAAAATAGTGTTTAATATAAAAAATATCTTTTTTTTTGCGAACCTTTGTCGTTCAGTTTTTTCCCGTACTATTCGAACCCGAAATATCTCGGATTATCCCCCTTATCCTCCCTCTCCTCACCAAATACAGTAAGCCAATAGGTATGGTGCAAGATATATGCTCAAGAATGGTTGCAATGTTTCAATCCGTCATATGTCTGCTGTAAATACAGTATAGAATTACGATATTGCTTTCCCTTTTACTGGTGTCCCTACTCTTTACCCTTAGTTCTCTTAATTTTTGCGGATTGAGTTGAGGTGAGTTAAATGCGTATTCTGGTGAACGGATTATTGAAGAGAGGGGGGGGATAGGGGGGATGAAAGGGCAAGGTGGATAGAATAGGATAGATCAGGTCATGATGGTGTATGAGACCGGTTTGTATGTATGTAATAAAGTTTGGTGACAAAATAATTTAGCGTTATAGATGTGATTTGATATAAGATTCCAAATAGATTTACTCGACCTTCAGACCATTTCATCTCATTTTCCCTTTTAGTCCAAGTCAACCCGGCCACCATACAGGTGATTGACTGCTAAGATGCACAATAACATCCTCAAGAGCCAGAGCTGGTTTTCTCCAAAGAATCTAAATGTGAGTGGTGAAATGAGAGGATTTGTGTTCTATGTAGTTTCTAGGTATATTATTTTGTATGTAGCATGAAGACATCAACTTCATTGTAAACCCGAGAACCCGTAGCTTGATTTTGAATACTATTTCCCATTTTCCCTCCTCTCCCTCCTCTCCCCTTCATCATTTCTATCTCTCATCATCATCCCATCCCATCCCATCCCTCAATCCACCCCACCAACATCTGCCACCCTGGAATCCCGAGCTCGAGCTTCATTGATTATTGGAAACCCACCATGACAAGAAGTACAGTACATGAACTCAAACATCGCAAGATTATCAATGAAAGATGAAGACGACGCAGCTTTGAAATATATCTTGAAGGTAGAATTGGAACTCATATGATTTTGAATAAATGGGAGTGATGTACGACAAAGGGTGTGGTGCTGAAGATTATTCTTGACGATTGGTGAAGTATAAAAAGTTGATATTTGTATTAGAGCGGTCTAGGAGTAGGTAAATACTGAATGATTGGAATGTTGCTTATGAATACATATATGTATGTGCAGCAAAGTAGACAAATATCACAAAAACATAGGCAAAGTGAAAATTACTATAACACATTCAATCCTCTCAGAGAAGCATATAATATCCCCATTGTGTTGATACAATCAAACCATCCTCTCCTCAATTCTTGAACCAACCTCTTGACCCAAAGCTCGCAAATGTAAAGCTCGACCTTTCAAGCAAATATGAAATGCACACGCTCTCCTCGCAACACCTCAAGTTTTCATCTACTCTTCTTCTTCTCATTTTCTCACGCAGTATCTGCGCCACCCACAGAAGACCGTTTGAAATTTCCGTGCTTGGCATATCAAAGAATAGCACATATATAGAAACAACATTTGCACGCCCATATCCAATATTAAAGCTCGAGATGCCCATCTCACCGAAGTCTCCGCGAGTATGAACCCAGCAAGACTGAATATGATAACTCGCAACTCAAAAGGTTCGTTTAAGAAGACATATCCCTCCATGGACTTCGAAACCAAATGCGCTGCTGTTCTCAAAGATTATCGTCCCTTGTCGACGCGCAATTTTCGGAGCAGACGCGTTGTTCATAATGAGGAAAAGTGTATGAAGAACATCCATCGTCGGATCCTCGTCTATAGATACCCTACGGCGGATTTCATGGTTTATCCCATCCTGATATGCGAAGTTACGCCAGAGAATTACTAGTGAATATTAAGACTTTAGCCTAGTATTCAGTCGAAGGTGATAGGTCCATCGCAGCAAGATGTTCTCAGGGGAAAGCGGTTTTTAGGTCGCTAAGCTTTCGATGGGACATTATGTGGTCATCGATATTGTCAAGTCAATATGACACCTCATTGGCGCGAGTCTTTTGCCTTTGTCATTGTCGTTTCAGTTGCGTGTTGTAGTTCTGTTGAGGTATGTAAGATGGGTTCTCAAAGAACTCATGCCGTAGTAGAATGAAATTTTGATGACAACGAAAGAAAGCTTTAATGAAATGACAACCTAACTTAGCCTTCGACTTACCTGCGCTCACTTTCGAATGATAGGTCTTGAATAGCAGAGCCTTTGATTTGGATGTCCAGAGAAAGTACTGAGATCTTTTATCGAGACGACCGATAGGGTAGAGAAGGAAATTTGATGAAAATATGGTGGAATGAAGACTCTCAAAGTATTTGCCAACCTGTGAGCTCTTTCAGAACAGAAGCGTACCTCCGCATCTCACCGCAATGCAAAGTCTGGTCAATTAAAAGTACGTGTTACACGTAGTCGTGCTTAGCAATGGTTGGAGAAGAGTATAAGCCGAGCTGATATCTCCCTACATCGCTTCGCACATAGACGGTTGGCAGCCATTTTACTCGTGTTGCAACTCCACAATCTCCGTGCGACTGATGGCTCTTTTCGACTGGTGACGAGACAGAAATTGCAGAAAATTGGGATCATCTCGACGTTAATGTTGTTGATAAACTCGTCACAAGCGCAATGAGAATCGAGACAGTATTTTGAAGCCGTTGTCTTACAACATTAGAATGACCTTCATGAGATTTAAATTGTCTAAAACCTCGCCGTTGTGATCTTCAAATTTCGAGCCTTTCCTGTCAGGGCGTGCTGAGAGTATTACTCGAGAAGAACTACCTTGTGCCATGAAATTGCATGGCGTCTTGAGGGGCTTGAGACCTCACCAACAGATGAACTTCCATTGAAACAGTGACGTTTGCGCACGTTCACATCTCCGCATCATTGAAGAATTTCATCACCCAGTATTTTCCTCTACTTTTCTTTTCCAGCCGTCATCTTGTCTGCGAATTCATCGTTCGTAGGTGCTGCGACAGGGCCTAAAGTTCAAGCTGGATCCTTCATCTAATATTTCTGCACTATCAGATGATAATTAGATTTATAAAAAATGGTTATAAAGTGGAAGGAGCCGCGCCCTGAATGTCGTGATGTACCAGGCCATGGCTTGAAGAGTCTTTTGCCTCATCAAGCCAGGCAGGCTGAACAACGCTATATATAGTATGTAAGAAGATTGGCAATTGTAACCGTATGTCCTGTGACGGAGAACTAGGTCATCGTGACTTCAAGCCTGGTCAAATTACGTTGAAGTAACATGTTAAATATTTCGGAGAGGAGTAGCTGGAGATAGTTGGGCGTGATAGAACCTTGTAATCCTTGACCTCGCATTCAGGCAGCAGTTTAAGCATTCAATCTAGGCCTTGCACAGGAAGCTCGATATGTCAGTAACCAATGATATGTATCCCCGTTGATGTTGAAACGCTCCAGGTCGAAAGTCGAGGTTTGTATGATCCCGGGTAGAGAGAGTCGATCATTGGCCAATGTTGCTCTTTTCCTCTTTCCCTCTTTCCCTTGACATCAGGATGTGCCGGTGAGATATCGGATGGAGTTCTTGAATGGTTAAAGCATTTCAAGATTGGCCTTCCATTATTGACTAAAATCCTTCTACAGCAACACTCAATACTTATCCATGGCTATAAGGTTTTTGTTAATAATTATTTCTTGGCTTGTCACGTAAGCCCAGTAAGATCGGTCTGAGGCGAGGAACAAAGTAGAGTTGATGAAGGGGGCAACTCGGTTGAGATAAGAAATACCGGAATGGAGACGAAGGAGCCTCCAGAGTCCAGAAGCCACAAGGTTTGCGTTTCTTTCTTGAAATCCCTACATGGAGAGATCGTCTTAGAAAGTATCAAGAAAAGAAGGTTGTTGGATAACTCCGGGGTTTTAGGAATCTGATTTAGCATCGTAAAAATCCTTTATAGGTTTTCGCCTGCGGGAGGGAGCCACATTTTCTACTCCCCCCCCCTGAATAAAGGTTAAATATTGGGTCTAAGAAGTACTCCACTCCTATATAGACCAATAGAATCTACTATAATATACCTTTGTATGTCTCTTTTGAACGCGAGAAATATGCTAGAATTATTGAATTAGTTTTTAGTTCAATAAAAAGGACAGCTTTCTTGGAGGCTGAAATTGAAATTGAATTATTTCTTGGGGTCCTTGTTCTCTCCTTGCCTTGTTTGTTCAGGCTTGATTGTTCTTGTTGTTCTTGTCCATGTGGTCAGGATACTTTCTCCGTTGTTGTAACCATTTAGATGATCGGAAAGGGCCAAAGAACCTTGGTAATTGTCGCTTGAAACTTCTAGATGGCACTTCAGTATGAGACTATGAGTATTACCACCAAAAGCCGAAGATTAGTTGATGTCCAAGTAGATTAATTATTAGATTATTGTTGTAATAGTGTGTCATCATCGTGTGGCTTCGGAGGCCCTAATCCTGTAGCTGTAGCTGTAGCTGTAGCTGTAGCATGCATGCATGCATGCTATGAAAACTAGAAGTAATAGTCGGCTAATTGTATCTTTTTGTCCTCACCAAGATATTGTCGTCGTCAAAGAAATCGATTACATGGATACATCCAGTGACTATTTGGTAATCGTGGTATGCCGATATGGTTCCGTAAATATAGTCGGCGGTGTGGTATGTATGTTGTATGTTGTATGTTGTATGTTGTACGGTATGATTATTGATGTTGCATTTTTCTTTGTGTATACAGTAACTTTTACTACTGCTGACTGTAACGAATTTCTATAATATATAGTGGACGAACCAATAGCAAAGTAAGAAAAACTGTATCTTCTCCCACTTTTCAATCTTGATCAATTGAAATTCACACAATAATCCAAGTGAAAGCCCTTCAGTCCACCAAAACCCCACGAATGGGCGACGATCCGGTCAATCGCATCTGTTATTGCAAATTGGCAAAAAAGATTCGTTGAATCTCGCTGAACCTCGCTGAACCTCGCTGAATTTGGTAACTTGATCGGATGATATCGATTATTATTGCCATTACCTACCTGGTATTATTATTGAGCTGAACTGTAAAAAGCCGAGGTTACCCTTCTGAGAATGGCGTTTTGTTGGTGCTGTTGTGTTGAACCAGTCGAGTTTGGTGATAACTTACAAAGATTTATATAGGCTTGAAAAGTAATTATCATACCGCTTTTCTTCATATGGGTTCGTCCTGCATAGCATCTAGAAATGTGATAGATTCCAATACGATACTCAACGGTTTTAATAACTTTTCCCCTCCAAGACATATTTCCCGTCCAGATTGTTCCTGAAGAAAGCGTACCCACGAGCAAACCACGCTTTCCATGCTTCATGCAACCCCATAAAGTGGTTCAATGGCCGAGGTTTGTGTGTTGGTCGCCGTGGCTTTCTGCATGAGCCTGTAACACTTGGATTGTCCTATAAATAAACAATTCAATGTTTCGTGTGTATACGGATATGTAGTAATATCATGCACTCCAGCTTTTGATTGAGCAGGTCTTCAAATCGTCGGCGATCAGATGAAGTAGGTATACCTGTTGTAGCAATATTCAATTCCGAGGACAATTAAATGAACTTACATGAAAATATAGTGTGATTGTTTGCAGTTCCATTTGCTACAAAGAGTTCAAAACTTCGAGTAAAAAGTAAGTAATACCCGCAAGTTGTCACGATAGGGCATAGTTTCCAGGTGTGGGGATCCGAGACCTTGGATGAGGGATGAGGGATCGGACTATCAAGGAAAAAAAATACTTACTGTAGAAATACAAAAGGATCTTCAAAAGTGTCCTCGCTTATGATGCATGTATGTATCAATAGTATAGATTTATTGGAGGGTTCTGTTGGTTCGTACAGGCTAAGACTTTAGAGTGAAGTAGAAGCCGGTTACAAGCCGATTTTTGATTCCAATTCATTCATGATTAGGCATGTTCCATTTTGTCATATAATATAATTGTGCGTTGTGTGCAGGAATGCAGGAATGCAGGAATGAAGTGCAACATGACCATACCGCATGCAGACTGGATGATGTACAGCACAGGTGTATTGCATAAAATGTGAACCAAGAAAATGAGAAATCCCACGTGTGAAGGTGTGCTTTTACTAGAAAAATCGCGGATGTACTACCACACCGGGCAATCCCATACGACTACCATAAAAAAAAACGACCCAACTTCATACCATGAACCCTGGGTAAAGAGCCCACTGCCCAGAAAGGAGATCATGATTGCTTAGATTGATCGACAGCGACGAATGGTCAAGGCTTCGGCCTTTACGGAGAATTTGAAGATCCTATTGAAATGTCTGGCGAGGTTAAGGGTATCTATGATCCATGCAGAGCCTTTTAATCTCCAAGAACGCCCAACCGCTGACACACTTGGAGACTAGAGCCGGACGTGTTTCCCTTATAGCATTTCGTTGGAACTGAGAAGAGCAACGCAAGACCAGATAAATTGACGAGCACGAGGAGATAACCTTTTAGATGGAGCCTGGGAGGGTAGAAATGCCAAGAACCCTTTACCCATTTTATGCTTTTCGTGACACCGGATGTGAAGTTTGTGAGTTGGGTTGTTGTTTTAGTATTAGATCTAGAAGAAAGTTAAAAACTGGTATGCAAAGATGTAAGGAAAAGTAAGGGGAAATGCTTTAAAGAACACAAATACTTCCGAATGATACCTAGGATACCTAGTATTACTTCAATTGGATCTTGGTACTACTGTGCATGGCATGTCGAGGTTCAAGGGGGGTGTATAGAACGGTGGGTTTGATGCGTATACGTGGAGAGGTAAATCCACGATAGTGCGGAACTAAACGTGCAGCTTAGAGACTTCAATCTATTCCTCGGATCTGGATTTCATTTAATCATTTTAGAAGGAGGATCGATGCATCTTGCAAATCATCATCACTCGGCGATATAGAAGATCAATTACGGAGAAGGAATGCAACCCACCACTATCAAGTTTTTGTATATTCATCACTTGAGGAAAACTTAGGCTCGTTACGCCTGTTAGAACCAATTCAAATATATTGGCGTGGCTGCATACTAACGTTTGAAAATACAATACTATCGAACGAAAGAGATACCGTATGAGCTCGCCGATTCGCGCGAGTCGTCAGCACCAAATATGGACTACTCAGGCGCACTGGTTGACAGATATGTCAGGTATTGAGCGGCGGTACCCGACAACTGTTAGCTCTTAACATCTTCAAGAACAGTCCCTGATCTGTTTTAGTTATAAGGATGACCCAGTTTTGCAGTTAGTTAACTAGGTAAAGCAGGAAAATACCTTGTTCAATAATGAATATGCGAGAAACACTTTGGTATGCACAACAAACCCTATTGATGAACTTCCAATCCATCCCCAACGAATCTGAGAAAGCCCACTTTCTACATTTAACCAATATATAGCCAATCTAGGCGTGGTAGATCCCCAAAATAATTACCGAATTAATGGGTCATTCTTCTTTGCTTGCTAAGCCTCGCAATTGCTTCCGACTCTCGTTGAATTTCCCCCAAATGATCCAAATCTCACCGGAACTGATACCCATCATGGTATTCTTTCTTTATCGAGCCACAATCAGCATTGTCTCTCTTTGACACTATTAGTCCCAGTATGATGATGTCCCACCCAAGGGGCCATGAATATGCCATATGCTTAAGCGGGCTAAGATAATCACCAGCGTTTAGTAGACTGTGGACTAGGTAGGACATCAGAATAGAAACGATGGCGCCAGAAGAACAAGGGTACCAGGATACCAGGTACATAGTCAGGCATTCTAGGGCTGTAGATGGAGCTGTAGCTGACAGGCATTCATTTTGATCCGGGTTGCCAATACCCAGGGGGTGGAGCTGGTTGGTGTCGTCGGACTCGCATGTCTCCAGAAAGGTAGATTTGTTGATCCCTTTTGTATGGGTAATAGGTATGCTTTCTGAAGAAAGCTTCCCCATCTTCCTCGCCACACACCTTAATCGTTCTCGAAGAACCAACGTCAATCAATTGATTAGACTCGTCATATTTTTCTTTTCCCTTTTCCCTTTTTCATCATTTCTTACCCATCCTCTTCTTGGTCACAAACTTGCTGTTGAAAATTTGAAATCATCGTTTATAACTTCCGATATCTCAACGTCCAACCCCAAAAAATAGGACTTTTAGACTTGTCCTTCCTGCTGTGGCGTGAAGTCCTCTTCTCTCATTCGTTGTCGAGGCTGTTGAACTCCCACGGGCTGCTTATCCCCCCTAAGAAGCATTGTTTCTCTCCGCTTGGAATTACCTGGCACCAGATCAGTCCTTTTTACCACACTTCAAGCCACAGATTTCCTTCTCTTTACCTATCCTCCTGCATCTTACATACTTGAAGATCAATAATAATGGGTTCGTGAAGTCCCTGGAATCGATGCGCAACTGGGTTCAATGAATTTCTTGCCGCTCGACTGTCTCTCTAACACTCTTCGACGCCAATAAAAAGTGCCACAGCCTGCTTAATTCGACCTCACCAAAGACACTTCCACCGTCAGCTCGCTTCTTCAATGCATCGGATTGCATTCACCTTTGGAGTATCTTTTGAACTGGATTTGAAAAGCATCAAGGAGTGAATGTTCTGTATATTTATTCTCTGATCGTGAAGAAACATAAGTTTTGGGTTTTTCGTACCAATCTTCGGAGTCGTGGAAAGGTTTGGTGATAAAGAGTTTTGGAAGAGATAATCACTGGTACTCATTCAACTATTACATACGAACATATACCCTCAATTGATGGCAGTCTCTGTTCAAGGTCCATTTTACTCCAAGTCCAGTCTCTGGAGCATGGCCGATCTACCACAGCACAACTTCTCAAGAGGAAATCCGAATCAAATATCCTCGATGGCCTACCAGTATCATGCGATAAACTCAGGTCTCGACCAAAACATGATGTCTAGCTACGATCATCATATGGAACCAATTCGATCTCACTCACCTTTCCATGGGCAAGAGCCATCTCCATCTAACAGAGATCTTGAAGCTTCCTCTTTGTCAAAGCCATCAAAAGATTCCAAAGCAAAACGATCAATGTCTACTCCAAACATCAGAACTTCTACCAGTACTGATGCGGCTGCCTTGGCTTTGGTTAACGAAAAGAGAAGAAACAAGTTGGGTTATCATAGAACTTCGGTAGCTTGTGGTAAGCCGCACTCTCGTCTGTCGAAAACGGAGGCGATCTACCGATAACAATGAAGTTAATGAATATACTAACTTACACTCATAGGTCACTGTCGTCGTCGCAAAATCAGATGCATACCAGCTCCAGCAGATCCTCAGAATCGATGCTCAAATTGCATTAGATTAAAAAAGGAATGCAATTTCTTTCCCGTTGATCAACAACCTCAGCCAGAACCCAAGCGCCGAGGTTCCAAAGCCCACAGCGGAACTGGAGGAGCCTCTCAATCAACTTCCCCATCAATTCCATCCGTTCAAATACCCGATATGCAGCCTAATCTTCCTTACCATCTAAACATGCCATCGATCCAGAACCTAGGAGGCGCTCAGGTTAAAGCGGAGAGGACTGAGAGCTTTTCTCCTGAGAACAAGGGTATGTAGTAGCAACTTCCATGGATTTTTTCTACTAACAGTCCTCTAGTGGTAACTTCATCGCGCAACTTTGACTACAATGGTGGGCACGCCGCTTGGGTGGCTCCGGAAGTTTCTCCAGGTACCAAAAACCCTGGAGACATGTCTGGAAACTACTGGTCTGCCAACTCACAAGAATCTCCAATTACACCCGGTTTCTCGCCTTACACGACCCCTAACATGCACATGGCTACTGTGCCAAATTGGCAAAGCAGAGGCCATCATGGTGTACCCGAAGCCAATCAAAGAGAGCCGGAATGGCCAGCACCACAGCGATCTGTTTCGTATAGCAACTTAGAAGGTATGCAGAGTAGCAACCAGCATTCCACTTATGGCCTACCGCACCCAACGGGATCATATACTTCTGCGAGAACTCGTGCTCATAACGGTGCCATGTACCCACCTAATATTACAACTACGCATCCCCACACAGCTGCAGAAATTTCATCCGCATCATCAATCGGAACAGCCTACACACATACTGCAACACCAATGTCCGCAGGACCTTACACAGGTTGGAATCAACCATATGCTAGTGGTTATGCGAAGGTCTCACCTGGAGTCGATACATACGCTTCATGGAACGGCGCTCAAGGAGGACAGCGTATTGTGGAAGAAGAGGAAAGCTCAGGAGGATATGGCGGATATGGCAATTCTGGAGGCGGGGTCTATTATGCTGGCCAGCCACATGCAGCAGGCCGTTAGCGGAACAAGGAATACATTTCAATCGCAACATCACATCACGGATCACGGGCATGTTTCTGGACTATTGGCGCATGAAAAAAATTGGTTATTCTTCCGGCATACATGGAAACTTTTGGATTTTGCGACTGGGGCGGAATGTGAGCGGGGGAAGAGCGAGAGCGATTAAGGCTTTTCGCCAGCATGATTGTAAATGTAACCTCACCGAAAACTACATCAACAAGACGAAAGCGTCTTTGTGTATATACTGAACACAGAAAGTATGGGAGTTTCGTTACTCGGGAACAACGGGGACATTATGATGCGAAACGATATGAAATGGATTGGATTGGATTGGATTGGATTGGATTGGAGATTGGATTTTCTATAATTTTTTGGGGGGAGGAAAAAGAGATAGCGTTTTCCTTATTTTGTTTCATTTTGGAGATATCAAATTCGGTTGATGCATCTAGGTAAACTCATGACGGCGGCGGCGGGGGTTGAACGAACAGGAAGAACAGGAAAATATATCGAAAGGCAAGGATTAATAAGTGAATAGCTTCATCTCTGCTTATTTTTGAATGAGCGAACCGCTGATATTTTATATAGCTGAAGTTATTATACTATTGCCTTCTTAAATTTTAGAAGAATGGAAAAGATTTCAAAATAGTTTTTAGAAATGCATTTATATCTAAGTGTATATATGAAGTATATATAAAAAGTATATATATAAAATATATATAAAAAATATATACCTATAAATTATTCCTTTTAGAAGTTTGGAATTATATTGAAGATATACCAAGATATAAAATATATACCTATATAAAATATATATAAAAAATGTATATATGAAGTGTATATATGAAGTGTATTGTGTATTATCTATTTACTTAGGTATTTATACTTACTAGGTATATAAATAAAACTAATATCTCACCGCCTTCATTCTGCCACCCACCAACCAAACAGATTCTAATGTCGTGAGGGAAGATATTCACTCTGAAGTCTTTCAATAGACAAATCAAAGTAACACAGACAAAGCTTCCATCAAAAACCCTTGTATAAATATAAATATATATATATTACTCACTTGCGGTATGTCTTCTGACGGATTGGGCCGATTTGTCGGTATGTTCGAGGTATTTCTCCAGTTTTCACCATGACTTCGTCCCTGCTAAATGTCCTGGAGCCCCATCCGGAAGATAGATTACATTTACGCTTACATCGAGCGAGATCCGTCATTCTAACGGCTCAAGAGTTTGTTTCCTTTTGCTCTTCTCCCAGCTTTGAAATGCGAGATGCGGCTTGTGTGTGTACGTCCCGGCTGACAGATTCTGAAAATTATATAGACTTGTGGAAATCCGAGCCGCGCAAAGAACCTTCGAAGGAGCATATATACGGACCGCTTTGGGACAATTTAGTTTCGCACTAGTGGTATTAAAGATCTTTACGGCCGAATTTTACAGTATCGGGGCATTGTTTGCGACATATGGAGCTGGGGTTTTAATGGTCAGCTTGTATAGGAGGTATGAGGGCAACAGACAATTTTTCAGCGAAATCGATGTGGATGGTATGGGAAGGAAGAAATTTAGGACCAGTGGGAATGCCGTGGTTGTTTTGACGACGCTGAGTCTGGTGGCTTATGTTTTACTGATTACATTGACCATAAGGCTCGAGACCTGAAACCCCTGGACGGGCTGACTACCTGAGCGGGATAACCAACGGAACATATATTCCAGACGGCGCAGCGGCCGTTTTGGGATTTGAAGACGAGACGATCTATAGCAGGGCCGCGGATAGGATGACAGACGAAGGGCTAAGGGGATGCAGAAGGCCGATGCAGGTTCGGCATTATTTACGACTATTTCTAAAGCACTGGAGTCTGGAGCAGATGCGACATACCTCTTCAATCTTAACCTATAAATTAATAGCGGAAGCCGATCTTTCGATCTTCCGAGATGGTGATCATCTCATCGCCTCGAAATGTCCTTGTTGGGCGCATTTGGGGTAAATCTGCCGGAAAGCTTGTTGCGAATACGATCAGACAAACAATAACTCTCCCGCTTATGAGCGTCACAATACCATTTTCGGAAGCACATAATCGTATCTAGCGAAATTTCAATCTGATAAGCACAGTCTTGACTTTCCTTGTCTATGTCTTTTTCTTCAGGTCCAGAGGACCCATGTCAAGAATGTATTTTCGGACGATCATGTTTAGCTCATCATGCTTCAAAGATTTTCTACGTAATCTTGATGCATGAAGCCTTTAACTGGGGTGAAAATCCTGGTGCCAGTCGGGATCCATCCTCAGTTGCCAGTAGTGGCGGGGATATCTGTCACTAGGCTTAGTCTTTGACCGCTGAATTAGGAGCTTTGGAAAAACTGTCCAGCATCAAGCCCCCGTCAGCATCTAACAGGTCTCACTGAAAAATTAGAGAGGTGACAGCCACATCGTCTACACTCAGTGCCTGATTTGCTCGACTGTACATTGTTGTTCCAAAACATCTTCGTTTGCGAGGAAATTAAGTTGATTAGCGCCAGAACGATGTTGATATAAAACCGCACTAATGATGAATTTCTCTCATTTGACATATCTTTTGGGTATTCTTCAGTCAGGCTACGATCCTCACCTAGCCCTCACGGCTATTTTCGCATATTTCCGAGTTGACTTAGTGTCTATAAGCCAGAGGACCGTAAATATTAGTGAGACGCCAAAGTTGGGCCCTGAGCTACCATTTGTTTCATCCTTATTGAAATGCGGTCACGTACGAACAGAATTAAGAAAGATGGATGCCGGGGCCGTTTTGAGGTAATGTTTGCATTGGGAACTGCAATATGTCGCATAATGTCATTATTCTGAGATGGCAATACTTGGCAGCCATCATAACCGGATCACTGCACTTGATTCACAAGCACGAGGATACGGTACACAGACTAACGCACGATAACTCATGCGAAACTTACACAGAGCTCGCTTCTGTAATTTATAGACATCGGGACATGAATATGAGACAATCATTCACGTTGACGATTCACGATCATAAGTCGTGGTGCCAGCATGGACTGGAAGTACTGGCAAAAAAAATAAAATTTTTTGAATATCGTCTGAATGATGCTTGCAATACAGACTTCATGCAAGTTTCATGCATATCAAATTATTCAAACGCTGGAATGGGGGGTATTGGACTGTCCCGTCATGTATGCTACTGCAGCAATCTCGAGATGCATGCATATCTGGATGTATATCATGTTTTTACCTGTATCGTTCTTGTGCTTTGCATATACTTCAAAATGAACATCAATATTATTCAGACGGATATCGTTCTACTTCGTATACCGAAAATCCTTGCTCACATTAGCTCTACCCAATTTACTTGCTAGATCATCCAGAGCCAGCTTATTCAAATTTGTCGGGTCTAACGAGGCATGTACGGCCGTCCCTGACCAAGATGGGCCATTGCGCCGATAATCTAAGTTCATGATCGTAGCCGATATTTTGCACAATTGCAGTATCAAATTCGACTTCCTTCTCTTTCGTTGGTTCTGCCGCCCATGCGGCCTCCTCAGGCCGAATATCAAATTCATGCATGATTGCCCAGGTGTTACACAGCAGAAGTAACAATTCAATGTCAGGTTGTTAATCTCGCAGACTGCATCCTGCAGAAGGCTACGACGCATCTTGTTAATCCAGGATTATTCCTACAATTCATAGTCCCCGAACCCAATCGCCGAAAGTATATTATGCAGGCCGAGTGCCGATTTTTCTCATATAGCAAGGACGTCGACAGTCGACTTGACAATTCCCACATTGTACTAAGGGTATTTTCTTAAGACTTCTTCGCAATGGAGATATCTCTCCTTGGTATCAACAATCAAATTCAAAGGTTGTCGAAGCTCCACCGAGCAAAACAGAGGAAAAGGAGGTTTGACTGAGCAAGATGAGTATGCCAACACTCGATTTAGGTAGACGTATGACATCGAGACTAAATGTTTTACAGTGAAAGATATCACATCATGTGCATACGTCAGTGACTATCGGTCAGCGAAATCTCGACGTCGACCAGTTTCCTGGGATTTTGTCTGAGGTTCGGAAGATGAAAGACCTTTCAATATTCGACCGATGTATGATCCGGAGATCCTACACTTATTTGGAATGCGGACTAGAAAAGTTACGAAAATACCATGATTTTCCCTGTTAGAAAGACTTGTGGCAGAGTCTGATCCCCATTGCCTATCTTGGGTATGCAGACTTCCACATAGACTGTCCCGTGCTCCACGAACTCCATTTACGGGAACCACTTGGAGGCAGCGTAACTGATTATGGCTTGTCTGGAGAGGGTGGTAAGATTCGGGCGCGCAAAGGTCTTGGTCACTAATTACAGAGACAGAAGAAATCTATCACCAGTCAGAGAGCACGCCTGACTGCTCGTACTGCCATTTATGGTGATATTTGATACTGGTTTACCATACGGATTGACATCGAGAGTCAACGTCCAATGCGAATTGAACGAGCTGGAAATGACCACCAAATATTTTCATCAATATGGCGAGACTCTCACCACATATCTCCATTCTCGTGTTCATTGGAAATTGCTCCGCCGGCATTGAATTCCCAAAGGAGGCAACATGAAAATTCTTGGTTTATCAGAGGCGGACATTATGAAAGCTGCGAAAGACTCACCCACACTGTAGCACTTTCATTCAGACGACAATTACTTAAAAAAACTTCTTGGGGGCTCGCAGATCCACGTGATTGACATCGCCACAGATTCGATGTTGGGTCACAAAGCTTGAGGCGCGTAACACCTAAACTTTAATTCACACTCGACAGTCACAACATATTCCTTTCTTTTCATGTTTCTTGAGGCTCTTTGTATACGATAACAATATATATATCGGGGACCTCACGATATGGTCGCCGACCTCGCGCAAATTATCACATTTCGACCAATCAACCTCCTTCAGCTGTCAACTGACGCGTGTCCTAAGCGCTTCCTTTGCGGCGAAGTGTTCTTGGACTCAAAAGACCACGGCACTATTCAACCCACTGATAAGCGCTTATGCTTAAATCAACGATCAAACGCAGGAACGATGGTACCTTGGTACTTTTTTGATGATATCGTGAGCCTCGAACTCGTGTCGTTTATCTCTCACCTGTAACCCCTTGTACTACGCTATTGATGACCAACCCAGCAAGGCTGAGATTTCATCATTATGAATCTGTCCCTTGGCCTAACATCTACTAGGATGTCGGAACTGCATGCAAGCTGAGAAATTTCTGAAACGTCATCAATCATCGTCGAAGAATACACGGCTCAGAGGAGGTTCTTCAGCATTGTGGAACCATTTGCTCGCAAAGGCGTTCTGATCTTCAACAAAGGTGCTTTTTGGTGTGTAATATTGACGTTTCGAAGTTGTCACACATCTAATCTATATCTCGATCCTTGGGATCAATAGTTTGTTCATGGGTAATCAACAAATATTACTCAACGACTAGGGTATTGATTTATGAATCGATCACGATGTTCACTAAAGATTTCTAAGGTGCCATTTTTCACAAAATAAACTGGAATTATTTCCTTGAGTCGGTCAGATCTTTTGCGCTTGGTTCGTCCAGTGTATTCACGCGATTAGCAACCGGACAAACCAAAATGGAATGTCACCCGTTGAAAATCCAGATCGTCAGGTTGGAGTACGAGATCGCGGTCTGTTCAATATTGGTTGCGCTGGTCAACACTACAGTTGGTACTCGCAAGAAGCATGTCAATTGGACAAATGGCAGCCAGTGACGAGCGCCGCCCAGAAATTTTGTAGTAGCGGGTATATCCGCTAAAGAAGCCACTTTGTGATAGGCACCCTCCAGAGCTGGTGCACAGCCATTCCATGATCGGTGGACTACCCTTTTGGGATATCCAATTGCTATAGGGTCTATTTTCGCACGGCACGGCAGCGTTTTCTACCATGTTTATGGGCTTATTACCCTTCGCACAGTAAGAATTTAGAGTTTTACTGAAGACAATGCCCCAGCTGCTTACAGATTTAAAACGATGGGATTAAACAGTAAGTTATATGACTAATACTAGCCCTACAGGCTCGCCCCAGAAGCCCAATGAGACGCTGGGCCTGCTCCAACATGGCCATCATTCCCTCTTTCTGGCAATCATCTTGAATGTTCACGGCTGTACCTCCGTGTTTGTGAATTGCCAAAACAGCTCACTTAACGCTTTACTGAGTCACAGGCTACCATTAGCCTGAGCGCTTTTTTCCCGTTTAACCCGTCTTGTTCCGAGTCCTTCGAACCCGTACATATAGAATTGGGCAGTTACCTTCGGTTTTATAGTAACTGTCTTTGCATAAAATCGAATTCTCAGAATTTAAACATTATGGCATACAATCGGCAGGTCGAGGCCTTCCGAGAAGAAGAATATCCGATGATGAGAGGTTAGTTCACACAAGAATTTCTAGCTGATAGGACTTCCAATCGCTAAATCTGGGCAGGGAAAACATATCTTGACCATGCGGGCACAAGTAAGACGTTACCAAACCACTCACTCCTGTTGTCCCATCGATTCTAAGCCATGACTTCCAATGCTCGGGCTTTCTGTTGGTTAGATGGCTAGACTCATTCTCGTGGTTTAGGGGGCTGTCTACATTACGGAGTGCTAATCATGATACGTGTAGCTATATACGCAAAGTCTTTGATTGACAAATTTTCAACTGAGATGATAAGCAATCTCTTTGGCAATCCACACTCGGCCTCAGCACCAGCACAACTTTCTGGGTTCGTCGTGGACTCTGTACGTGAGAAAGCATTGAAGTTTCTTGGAGCCGATCCTGCGCATTTTGACCTCGTCTTCACCGCAAATGCCACCGCAGCGATTAAATTAGTCGCAGAAAGTTTCAGAGATCTTGCGCTAGAGAGTTCGACATCAGGATCATTCTGGTACGGCTATCATAAAGACGCCCATACAAGTCTCGTTGGTCCACGAGAGCATACCAATGGGCAACATCACTGCTTTACCAGCGACCAAGAAGTGGAAGACTGGTTGTTCGGTTACAGATGTCTTCCGGGGAGAAGAGAAGATGATGAAACGCCGGGAATCTTTGCATTTCCTGGGCAATCAAATATGACTGGTCGTCGATTACCACTCTCTTGGAGTAGGAAGCTACGAAGATCTACTCGCATTTCACACCAGAATACCTACTCCCTCTTGGATGCTGCAGGTCTCGCGACAACAACCCAGCTTGACTTTAGTGATCCAGAAGCGGCTCCTGACTTTACCGTTCTTTCATTCTACAAAATCTTTGGCTTTCCTGATCTGGGAGCTCTGATAGTTCGCAGGAAATCGGCGCATATCTTGACTTGGCGTAAATATTTTGGCGGCGGTACCGTGTCATCTCTGACAGTACTTCACGAAGCATCTTACCACAGAAAAGATGCCACGATTCATGACGGCTTAGAAGATGGCACATTACCATTCCATTCAATCATTGCACTTGGCTGTGCCATCGATGTGCACCGTGATCTTTATGGTACAATGGCCATTATATCCAAGCATACAATGTTCCTCACTCGGCGCCTCTATGAGGGCCTATCAAATATTTGTCACTCTAACGGGCGGCCTGTTTGCGAAATTTACCATGACGCAACAAATACCCTACCTTACACAGACGCCACTATTCAGGGTGCTACTATAGCATTCAATATTCTACGCTCAGACGGTAGTTACGTCTCGTATTCGACAGTAGAACAACTGGCCAACCAGAAAGACATATACGTAAGAGCTGGGGGTCTTTGCAATCCTGGAGGCATTGCAAGTTATCTCAAGGTAGCACCCTGGCACTTCAAGCGAGCTTGGTCAGCCGGTCATCGCTGCAGCGAATCTGATAATACGGAAATAATCAATGGTAAGCCTACGGGCGTGGTACGAGCCAGCTTAGGGGCCATGTCGATCCTTTCTGATGTCGACATATTTCTCGCATTCATGTTGGAAACCTTTGTTGAAGACCTAGACTTGAGTCTGGGTGGACGAACAGTCATCATCACAGCGCAGGCGCGAAGCAAATCACCAACAAGAAAAAGTCAGGGGGTAGTTAGTCCGGTTATCGTTAAGGTACCCGGGAATTGGCCTATTAAAGAGCTTCTTCCCATCAACGCAGAGCTGAAACGGGACCCAAGGACCCGGCCGCTACGACGACATGAAATGTACGATTATGAGATCAATCGCGAGAGACCACGGACAAGTCATTCAACAACGTATCATTGCCCAGTCCATCATCTTTCAACCGGGTCAAATGATAGCGCGATAGTGATGTCGGTAACGGAAGTGAAATACTGGGATGATATCAACAAAAGAGGGGGTCATGAAACTTGGCCCGAAAATCGGGAAAGAAGGCTCGAGAAAGAAAAAGAGAACGAAAACGAAAACGAAGGAGTAGTATCGGAGTCACGGCTGACGGAGGGAAAGGGAAAGAGACCGGAAAAGACGTTATCGAAAGCCAAAAGTTTTTGGGGGTTGAATAGAGTTGTCAAGGGTCGGAGCAAGGGATGATCACCGTGCTTGGTTGCAGTGCATTTCCGGGTCGGTTCCGAATGCTTGGAACGATTATTAGAAAGTTTTGGTGGGGCCAGTGGTGTGGCGATGATGCACATGGTCGTGTGTGCGTTGAATTGCTGTTGTGTGGTAGAAGGCGAATTCTGCATATGCATGATCATGCTTGTTGATTTTAGCATATACAGTGTACTCATTCAAAGCGAATTTTTTTCAGCAATAAGCGGTTCCTAGATATTTTCGCCTCCAACTGTATCGTCTTTTCTTTGGAGAACACGTATTTGTAAGTGTATGTGTATGTGTAACGGGATCTTTGTCATCCTGGGTGTGGAAATTAGTGGAGGGGGAGCCAATTATCTTACAGAGATGCATATCTACATACGTATCTGCATGCATCTTCATACACACATATATCATACTAGATATGTCATGTCCTGCACACGTTTCCAGATTCAGTTTCCCGGGTATTGGTCTTAAATTACACCTGCACGCTGATTTTCGTAACTTGCCCCTACTACAAGATTTCCTTCTCGGCTGTTTCTTGGTAGGTAAATGTTGGTAACACATGATGTAAGTTACCTATATGTTATATACAAGCACATATATCTTATAATTGAAGTTTATTTGTGTGAAACAGTTAATGCTATAAGAGAAGTATCAAAATTAATAGAAGTACAGGGGATATATGTATATTATCTACATTATTTACAATTCACTTGATTCGATATACACATAGAACTTACTGCTTAGTTTCCGATATACTATTCAACAGCCTGGGATCTAATTTCTCTTTTTGAATCTCACTCCTTTTTTTCGGATTTCAAAGCAAAGCAGAAAGTTATCTCGTCACCAGACTAGTATTGTTGGGCAATCGATAAGCTTGGTAGATTGAGTGGTCACTGGTAAGGCCGAATTTCATCGATTCATATCATGAATTCATCATGTATTGATGATTGTTTTCGCCATTACGGTTCCATTCTTATTGATGTTCATATTCATATTCATATCCCATAAGCATCCATACGACGCTATCGGTGTTCACTCTTACACATCATCCATCGTCGCGTGAGACCATTAAGTACCGGTATTCACCCCCTGCCTCGGATCTCCTAAATATTAACCCTCTTGATCATTCGATTTTAATCCATTCAATCCAGTTCATTCCATTCATCTACCCAAACGCACCTGCAGAAAAAAGGCAAAAAGTTCAATGGCAAATTTAGAGTTTGAAGCAAGCATTACTTCATCCAGATTATTGAAACAACAGTTCACATCATGCACTTCTGCATTCTGCATTCCCCATGTGTTTCCCGTCGCATCATGTGTTGCCCCAACCATGTGCTTCCTTCCCAATCTGGTATCACCATGCCCGAGCGATTGGGTGGCGGCTCTATCACTTGATTTGCCGCTGACACTCGTGGGTTCGGTTAGTATCAATATATGTTATGTTGATGCTACTGTAAGCTTACCCTATTCACCAAAGCATGGCTAATCATACCGAAAGATACCCTGGCACTTCCGTTAACTCCATGACTTCATGACTTCATGACTTCATGACTTCACGAGAACACGACTCCGTGAGAATATAAAGATCCCAAGCATTCGATTTTCTCCCGGATAAAATACCGCAATAAGATAATCAACCGACATTCTTTTCAGGATGATGGAGGTATGGGTGAACTCGGATTGGATGGATAGATACAACCACATCTTGGAAAACAACATCCCGAAACCGACGCTTATCTTAACCCCCCTAGGCACTTCCGAATACGGACTTATTATACCCCCTAATTTGAAAAAAAAAACACATTAGGCGGTTTCTTGAGTGCAACCCTTGTGCAGGACGGGAATCGAGGGGCGCTGTGAATGTAGATAGACGGTTTGTGATTTGTGATGAAATTTTTGGAGGGGGAGGG
>NGKJ01000092.1:8724-18983 GCA_002162495.1 Myriosclerotinia curreyana | reverse complement strand
GATGGGTAAGAGGGGATGGGTGGATGATTGGATGGATGGTTGATGGATTGATGATGATGATGATAGCGGTCAGTGAGGCAGGTTGGGTTGGGTTGGGTTTAGGTTTGGGTTAATTTTAAACCCCGAATTCTATCACATTTTGGAATTTTGCCTATTTTGCAATTCTTCATGTTCGAGTGAGTATTGGCAATGTATGAAGAGGAATATGTATGATGAGAATGATGAATGAATGATTAACACTGAGAATTAATAATCCATTACCTAATCTATACTTATTAGCATGTATGAACCTCAATGCATGCATGAGAGGAGGGAGTATTGTACAATCATGATTAATCACATCGATATCACGTTCTTCTAAACTTAAACTATGCAAATCAAGTCAAACCATGCATTTATTTCATTCTCTTCATTGTAGAAATCTAAACTAATCTAGATCTTTCCAAAAGACCATATGCATCTGCAGCAGCTGCAGAAGAATCACCGTGAAACGAGATGAAGTAAATCACCAGAATCATGCCCATACGAACATGTGGAAGACCAAAGCTCATAAGTAAAGGATCCGTGAAATAAACCCTTAGCATACCATATCCCAGATCTCAAAACTAAAAACCATTCATCCGTGAAGAATCATGATTTCCGCTCAAGTATCCATCCATAATATACCCAAGGTATCCATCCCCCAAGCATCTTTCATCTCATCTCATCCCATCCCATGCTATGCCCATCCTTCTAAACCATGATTATAGCACCTAGAGCAATAGCCATAACAGCGAATGCGGGAGTACTCAAGGCAGTACCCGCACTGCATGATGGATTTTGGTAAGGTGAAGAACCGCAGTCATTTTGACGGGTTTCTAGGAGTTCGTTTTCGGCGCGGTTGCTGAGTTCGACGAGGTTGATGGGGGCATCTTGTCGGTTGCTAAGCTCAACCAAATTGATTGGAGCATCTTGGGCATTAGCATGGCGAGCGCGGATAGTCTTGTATTTGAGGATGGCGCGGTTGCTGAGTTCGACGAGATTGATGGGACCATCACGCTTCTCACTAAATCATCACAAAATCAGTAATCTCCCATCAAAAAATCTCTCTTCCTCATATTCTTCAGACTGTCCATCATCTATCTGCACTTCATGATACAAAAGACAATAAAAGAATTCGAAAATCAAAGATCGCAGCACATGGAATAAAAAATCCAATCATAAATCAAAACTTACGGAAGTTGAACCAACTCAACAGGACCATCACGCTTCTCCGGAAGCTGAACAAGATTGATGGGAGAATCCTGAGCGGCGCCAGCATGCTGAATAGCCATGGCCGCACCCATTGGAACAGTGACGGGGGTTGGGGCTGCGAGACTGAGGGTAGCGAATGTGAGGAGGGAGAGGGAGAGGGAGAGGGAGATGAGGGTTGGGGCGTGCATCTTGATGGTAAGATGGTAAGACGAGGAGATTTTGGATGTAGAGAGTGCAGGTATTTGAAGAACTGGTATTGCTGTTGTTGTTGTAATGATCAAGACTAGAAGTTGAAGTAGAAGAAGAAAGATCAAGATCAGGTTTTTTATCGGTTGTGATTTTTGGAAGAAAAGAAACAGAGATCGAGAGGTTTGAGGAGAGAGTTTTATAGAGGTCAAGAAGTTGCAAAGTTGTTTATCTTCCGACAAGCTGAAGGGTAACAAGTGAACCAATTGAGAGAGAACGTGGGTTGAGATAGGCCAACAAGGTGTATTTTGAGAGTTATTGGCCGGAGAAGTTGAGGCAGAGTCAATGGTGATGATGGCGGAGAAGTTGAGGCGGAGTCAATGGTGATGATAGTGATGATGGCGATGATGATGATTGTTGAGAATAGTCTCAGAAAATGGCGTGTGGCTTTGTTTGAGGGAGTCCTCACGCCATTTTCTGACGGAGTGAATTGGCTAATAAGTATCCGAAGAGATTGAGAGCATCTCATCATTGTCTGCTGTTGAGTTGTGAAATGGCAGATGAGAGTATAACTTGATCCAATAATGGTCAATTCAACAAGATTTCACCTCCTCTAACTCAATCTGCCCCCTATCCAATGGCCGATGGCATGAATATCAGTTCATCATCACCGCCTGGAGTGAAGTTCATGAATGTCTGTCAATGCAACAAGTAATCAATCCCTTCACACAGATATCTTTCGAAAACTATGCATGGGACAGGCAAAAGAACTTTTTTGTCAGTGAAGACAAACTTTCGAAGCTTTATACCTTTGCAGTTGTCATATTGGGAGTTCTTTGGGTTTCTTTGTGACATCAGAGACAGCTTGCCATCAATTAATAGCACTTCATATAAACATGACTACACGATATAGTGCAATTTTTGGAGGTGATATCAAATTGCAAATATGTCGTGGTTTAGGTATTAAATCTGCACTTCAAGCAGCTGGCTGTGGGTTTGAAACTACAGCTATAACGTATAAGAGTAGAGTGTACATATGCTCCAGAAATGAACAGCATTAATTTGATTGAGACACATAATGATAGTCAAGAGTGTAGCTAAATACTCTGGAAGAAATATCAATGGCGGCAACCAGAGGGAGGTACCGGCAACATAGTGGCGATAACAGAGCGAAAGTCTTGTGAAATGCAAATCAGAAACGCAAAAGCATCAAGAGGCCTCAACGAGGTCATAGAATTGCTTGCAGGAGTACCAAGGTATTTCACGCCAATCATAACCTGTGCGTCTCAATGATGCGGCTAGAATAGGAAAATCAACGGCATCTTTCGCAATCGCCAGACGTCACTCTAATCAGACCCAACCGACTAAATGTAGGCATTTCAGGGGTATAATTGAGCTGCCGATATTTGGTCTTCGCCTGAGTAATCCATGGAAGGTTCATAGGCTCAATAACCAGAATTATCATTCCATTTCATACCACTGCTTCATACACGTTCCACCTATCAAATGGTCCAAAATAAGAACACCATACGCCGCTCCCTCAATCCCAAAATTCTATGACTATCTCATATATACCTTCCGTAGTAACCAGTCGTCTATTAGGAAAGAGAAATAGCTCCTCTTCGATTGTCGCGGAAATGTAGGTAAGCTTGGAAACCACAGCCGACGATGAAAGCCTATCGATTGGCAGACAAATTAGCTTATATACTGGTGAGAAATCGAAATAGATGAAGGTCTATTTGAATCAGAATCATTGAGAGATTCAATCGAACATACCGCATAAACAACTACAGCCGAAAAAACCGTGGCGGCAACCGCAGCTCCATCCTCAGGATCCTCCTTTCCGCCCAAGAGTGCATGGTTATTACTCTGGAAGAGAGCACCGATGATGGAGAGGATGACAATGGCAAATACCGAGATGACAATACTGCGAAGAGGTTAGAGATTGATGGAGATCAAAGGCTAGGTAGCAAATGAGGGAACGAACCAAGACCAAGCTTGCATTACTCCTACGACAGGCTTCATCTTGTTGGTAAGGGTGAGAGTTTTGGTATGAGCGAATATGTAAGATGGTAGGTAGGTAAGTGAGCTCTGCGGGAGTTTTCGATAAGGCTGTGAGGTATTGTGGTTGGTGGTTGGTGGTTGGATGAAGATGGAATTGAAGCAATTGAAGCTCTGCTGTGGGTTGAAAGTCGGCGAGTCGGAGCTTAGAAGAAAGTCTTGGCACGCACTAGGTAACATAACTCACTTCCTCCCGAATTCCACGACAATAACACAACATTCCTGATATAACATGAACTCTTATGGTAGATGACGGCCTTTTATGTTTTTGACATTGATGACAGAAAGAAAGACGACGTTCACCACCACGAGGTTACGGAATATCTTAATGCGGTTGCGATTTCTGTTTGCATCACCCAACTCCGAAGCATCTCAATACCCTTTTTTATATCTCCTTCCTAGTGACATATTCCATCGTGGAAATGAATTTCTGCGTTGTCTTATTGAATTTGATATTTCAGGTCTTCTATTAGTCTTTATTTGTCCTCTCTAAGTCGGCATATAACCAAAGCACTATTCCTCTACTCGAATATAAGGAGACTCACCAATTTGACTCCAATCTCCAAACTGTTTTTGAACATACATTCAACAGACGAGTTTCTAAGAATGCTGTGGGTAGACAAGTTCACCAATCTAGCCGGATTACCCTTGAATTCTAGAGCACTAAGGCTGTAGCAGCGACAGTCATCGACAGTCATCGTACCAAGTTGAAAACTCAGACCAGAAGACGAAGATAATACCAACCAGATACAAGGAAATCACGCATTTCCATTTCAGAATTCAATCATATGGTCGTCGTTAATATATTAGATGCTTAATTTCATACATCGCAGGCCTTCATCGCTCAACCAGAAACTGATGAGACGAAGTCCCGTCGCATGGTCTTGTGAAAAGAATCCATTAATATGATGGCACTTCAAAAGCGATTCAGTCGCCCCTTTCCTCATTTTCGGGGAAGAGATTGATGATGTGAACGTCCCCAACTGTTGTTCTTATATTCAAACCAACATCACCGGCCACTTTACCTGCGCATGAACGGCCTGATGTTCCTAGACCACCAAAATCTGTAGATCTTGGCCAAGCTTTCTGTCAAAACATTTAAATCGAGGGACACAGACTTGGCAAAAGCTCGAATCACAAAATGTTGTTCGAATGAACGAATGCTAAGGATACCGTGTACATCAGTCGTATCGTGCAATTCGCTCGGATAGAGGATTTGTTCGTGAAACGCTGGTGGACTCGGCAATAGCCTAGCCGGTATCTTTAGAACTTTGGTAACTCTTAGTTACTTGGTGAGGAGACATGCAATACCGGTGTAATCCAGGATTCATTCGTTAGTGAGGTTATTGGCGGCAGCGCATGCGGTCATCTACTATAAATGTACTCATTACTGCGCCTCTTCCATCTTGCATCTTGCAATTATGGTTACAGACAGCAACGGATATCAATTATGTGAAACAAATATAGCGCGTAGGAAAATTCCAAAGGATCTCTAGCGCGCGGGACCTGCAAACATAAGTTATTCTAAAGTATTCTATTACCGTAGCATCCTGCCTACCTACCATGAAAGCTTCCCCCAATGATTGACGCAAGGTTTGAATCTTTTAGACGCTCGGAGTTCAGGGGTTTCAATTAAACGAAAAGCTCATCCAGTTAAAGTTAACCTACCCGAAAGTCCCGAAACATTATTAAATCCATGTCTTAAATCTTCTTTCAATATTGTCATGATGTTATTGGATACCACCAACATTAATTTCCCAATTTCCAATTTCACCTCGATGATCTGCAAGAGTTGAGTCTGGTGGCGAGGAGGTCGTAGCGATGAAAAATAATGAAACAATGAAACAAGCAGAACCCGCGATATCCGAAGTATCTACCGTATTCATTCATTAACATTGAAACTGATCCATTGATACTTTTGCCCACCACAGTAGAAGCAAGGGGAACGGCCATGTCTTTCGGACTGCAACCAAAGTGTTTGGAGTCCTTACAACCTCAACCCACTCTTTTCAAAGATCGCACCTAGAGATATGCCTAGATAAAGAATAGCGCTGCAAGTTTGCTCCAAGGTATCTGGATCTTCAAAGTTGTGGGTTGCACGATTGGTATGACAAGGGCCATTGAGTATAAGTGAATCCTTGGGATGGGATGATCCACAATCTTTGATTCATATATCTTTGTGCACTTCCCTTCTTAATGAAGGATTACCTGTCCATCCTCATTCTTTCAAACAATCGTTCTTTGAATAATTTCAATCTTCTCTTTGGTTGTCACAAGTGTTCGCTTGCATACATTCACATCTAACGTGGCTTCCTTTTCAAGGTCAGTCTTTGTTTACAAGGGAATGTTGACACCGCTTTAAATGCTAACCTTTCTTCTTCAGTTCAACACATTTCGTTAAGAGCGCTTGTTGGACTTCTATAATCCTCACAAATATTCAAATCACTATTCTCCACCAAGATGTATACAAATATGATCTCATCGTTCCTCGCGGCGATACTCCTCGGTCTTGCCCAGGCGCAGACCACAACCTCTCCAATAACCGGTACCTTGGGCAACGCGACCATCTCTAAAGACAATCCCGTCGGTCCAATCTACGTAGCCACGCTTCCAGAGACGGAATTCTTCAACTCAGATGAGACACGCGGTAGCATCAAAGGTTCTGTTTCTGCCACTGCAAACCAAAATGGTATCGGTGTTCAATTCCAAGTCAAATTTTCCAACCTCCCCACTAGTGGAGGTCCATTCCGTAAGAACTATCTCCCACCTCCCACACTCTTATTCCTTTTCACTAACCTCTCCCAGTCTACCACATTCATGCCGTCCCCGTCCCCACAGACGGAAACTGCACCGGAACCCTCGGCCACCTAGACCCCTTCCTCCGCGGCGAAGCCCCAGCCTGCGACTCTTCCCTCCCCCAAACCTGTCAAGTTGGTGATCTCTCCGGTAAACACGGCAAAATTACTTCCGATCCCTTCCAAGCATCTTATGTCGATGAATTCACCTCGACGCTTCCCGGCTCGGAATCTTTCTTCGGAAACCGCTCGGTGACGTTGCATTTTGCGAATAAAACGAGGATTACCTGTGCCAATTTTACGTTGTCGCAAGGGGGCGTTGGGGGTACCGCGAATAGTACCAATGGGACGGCTACTAGTACGGGAGCACCATCACAATACACTGGTATTGGCGCTGCTGGAAAGTTGAGCGCCCAAGGAAGTTTGATGGTGGCTATGGGTGTTGCTTTAGCGTTCGCACTTTAAGGGGATGAATATTTTTCTGATAAAACATCTTTTTAAAGATGTTGTTAACGTAAAGGGAAAGAGAGATGAGATGTGAAAGTTTTGGCGTTGAAGATATCGACGATATCCCATCATACCCGGCGCAAGCTTAACTACCTAGGGACCTAATAATTGCAATAATGGGAGAAGTGGTGATCTTTTTGCGAATGGGGAGGGCTAGATGATAGATGGCGAGCTACTTGCTTACAGTGTGTATAATAACAATTCTTGATTTTTTGGAAAGTAAATCTTAGAGTCAACTCATCAAATCTTTCCTACGTCCCAATAGAAGTTTAGGGTGTCCCGTAAGTACTTGAAATTCGTTGGACACTCAAATTGTATATCTATAGTATTCGAGTAGAAGAGAATGGGATATATTTTTTGTATTTTTGGTATTTTTTGGTATTTGGTTTTAATTTTCTTTCTTTCTCTTTTTCTCCTTCCTTCCTTCTTTCTATATACAATCCTACCTACATTTTATATACATTTACAACCTCATACGTATAAATGCAAAACAAGCCAATTTCCCATTCAACCCAAGAACAACCAAACGATATCCCTCAAATCCCTAACTGAAGCCCCCATCGAAACCCTAGGTAGGATTAACCAAAATCCTCACACTATCACTCCCAGTTCTCAGCGGGCATTCGGCATTCGAAATCATCAAATTCGTCATTGTTCGCGTAATATTGCTTCTTGTTTTTCATGGCCACTCGTTACCCGCTGGCTGTTGTCTCCGCCACATCGAGTTTCTTAAACTTCCCGCCCCGATTCTCATGTCGCCAATCCCAGACTCTTCTAATTCCTCCTGTATATCGTTAACTATTACTTGTCCCCCATCTTTTCGTTTTGAAATCTTGATCTAGGTTCCCCCCAACAATCGTCCGTCCCTCATCCTCCTCCATAATCTGAAAACTTGATAGCGTTACCCCAATCGCCATATTAGTACCCCATACCTTTCCTTTCATTTCCCATCCCCATCCGCATCCCCATCCTCATCCCCAACCCCAACGTACTTCTAAATCTCCTTACACTGCCACTTTCAAGAGCACTACTCGTAAAAGATGTATAACTCGTGATCCTCGAATCTCTATCACAAGCCGTATATGTCGAAGGGTTGTGTAAATACTTTGTGTTCGGTATAGGTGGTTCTATAGGGGTTAGTTTGTTTGATCTGGTGGCCAGGAGAGTCATCTGGGGAAAGCGAGGAGAAAATTCGGGGAAAGAAGTAGCGGAGGAGAGGACGAAGAGTCGCGCCGCTGAAGGCGATTATGCCTAGACCGGGCTCGATGGTTGAACACTAGGATAAGGGTTAGTACGGATGTTCTAGAGTTTGACTCGGGGGTGTGTGCGCGTACAATAACTATATCTGTGTTTGCGTAGAGGAAGTTATGCGTAGTTTCCAGGTTCATGATATAAGGAATGCGTACGATTGTTGCGATTCCAGCTCTAAACTCATACATTAATATGTTATCATCAGAAATTATTGCACGAGTGACTTACAGTAAGCCCAGCGAAAGAACACCAGCCACGGAAAATTTAACCTTAGTACTCATCTTCACATCCCACATAATCCAAAAAGGTAAAAGTCCCAACATCCAATCCACAATGAATCCCACAGCGGAATGTGCTACACTGGCCTCTGGAATTATTTTTTTATCGATGCAGGAACCTGTTGCGCCTTCATATTTCTTCCAAAAGTAGTAAAAGGGGGAGCATTGAAAGGCGACGAGGATTATAAAAGCTATGGTGAAAAGAGTGATGGAAAGTTGGGTTGCATAGATGATATGTTTGTGGAGTGAGCGAGTGGATAGTCTAAGGAGGAAGACGGAGATTGAAAGACGGATGAAGAGGGTTGTGAGTGCGTATAAGATTCTAGACATTAGAATTAGCGATGATGATAGGAACCGGCTAATATGCTAAACTATCATGACAATAAATGACAGGAACTCAAGAGGCAAGAAATCGGAAGTCTACTCACTCGCCAAACCACCATAATTGGGTGACTTTTGATTTATTTTGTGATGAAATTTGATCGGTATGTTGATCATCACCGAAACTTACAGACCGTAGTGATACTGCAACATAGAGAGTGTACAGAGCCTGAGGTTATTAGATCATTGAATTTATCATTTCGATGATTGAACTCACGAGCGATACTATGAGTAAAGAATCATCCAATTTCCAAGACTTTATGATACACGATCGAACAATAACCCTAAGACAAACGAAGAACCACGAGAGCCCTAAAAACAACCCAAGAATGACAGCTAAATAATTTCTTAGCTTTGAGAAAATCGATAACAGGCAAGGAGCATATCAAATCTTACCAATCTCAGGACCTCGATCTTCCGCCATAATTCAAACAATGAAGTACGACCCCAGATATCACAATCGAATATGTTGGAAGACATAGATTCTCCGTAACAACTGTGGCACTCATAGATACGTCGGGTCGTGGGAAGGAATGCCATTTACATACATTCCAATAAAGAAGCCCCATCTAAGAGACGGGATGATTGCACTAAACAATTTCTCCATATCTACTTCGTACTCGTACACACAATATGCCATCCAAAAAAAGAAAGAAAAAAGAATCTCGCTGACAGATTTATAAGTGGACACAAGCTCAGGAACGTGTCAATAACGTCTTATGGTTGGATGAAAGAAGAAAGTCTAACTCAATATTAGAATATGCTAATGCTGCTAGGAAGCTAGAGGTCTCAAGCGAGATGGACCGGACCGGTAGATCCCATTTGTACTCGGGACGGAAAGTTTAGTAAATTTACTCCATAGTAATATTTTGAAAAGATGTACGAAGTTACGAAGTACGGAGTAGTCAAATACAAATGCAAAATGCTTATTATTGGGACCCTAGATTTGCGAAAATGTCCTCACGGTCGAGGGTAAATGCCGAAGTGCGGCTCGCGTAGACTTGACAAATTTGCAATTGTTGATACGAACTCAACCTATTCATTCCACAAGTACTGTATAGACGGGCCCACGGTATTCAAATTCATCATCATAACCGGAGATATCATCCAAGCTGTAAGGCCAGCTGTTGGAGGAAGGGTAAGGTTTGTTCTTGTCTCCTAGAATTAGCATCTAAGTGCATTGATAACGAAGCAGAGGAAGATCCCCAGCTCAATCTAAGGAACGAATGTGTGATGAAATTTCTTCATACTGTAAGGAAGAACATATCATTGGCTAGGCATTACGAAGTATAAGCTTCCAAGTTCTCAGAATGTCTTTGAACCAGCGCAGGTGAAATGAAATGTTAGTACCGGTTACCGACCTTGTGCACAGACAGACGGGATCATACAACCATGTTACCAAGGCCCATATCGATCATTATACCAAAACCCTAAAATAAGATTCGAGAGTATTGAAATATTAAAATCATTTAATTAATAATTACTTTTCAACAAATAAAGCTATAATCTTATAAATTAGTAATTTTGAATTATAATAAAGTTAAATATATTTTTATAATTAAATAAT
>NGKJ01000091.1:98028-130645 GCA_002162495.1 Myriosclerotinia curreyana | reverse complement strand
TAGGAGGGGCGAGGGGGGAGGTCATGTGTGTAATGAGAGGGGTATTTACATTTAGGAGGGAAGAGGATAAGATATGGAGAAATTGGAATTGGATAACAAGGGAAGATGGTCAGAGAGATGAATTCATGCTAACAAAACTTTCTAATATAGGGCTCCTGTCATGAAGGTATATCTATTCCTGGTTTCCCACGCTGCTCAATCACTTATCATGAGCTCTCCGCTATCTTCAAGCTTTCAAACCCTCTCGCATCCATCCAATTTCTCACTCCAAATCGCTTCCACTGCTTTTGATCAATAACTAACTTCTCAATCAGTGGGCACTTGTCTTGGCCGGTATCTCCGACCTTGGTCGTCCGGCTGAAAAGCTTTCTCTTACCCAAAATGTCGCTCTCACTGCTACCGGTATCATCTGGACTCGATGGTGTTTAATCATTAAGCCAAGAAATATCCTGTATGTCTCTTCCATTTTCTCCTTCCCCTTCCGATTCCCATTCCCACCCCCCCTTTTTTCTGTCATACCAAATCGCATAGTCAATTTCTCAGCACGAACCTAACAAAAATCAAAAGCCTCGCAACCGTCAACTTCTTCCTCGGTATGGTCGGTGTCGTCCAAGTAACGCGTATCCTCTTATGGCAACGCAGCGAAAAGAAAAAATCCCTTACCGATAAGGCGGCCGAGGTAGGTCATGATGTTAAGGGAAAGGTCGAGGATGCTATTAAATCATAAATCATCCCATACATAAGCAACTAAATAGGAGTGTTCAACTACCCAGGCATGTTCCTAGCTAGCAGCAACATAAACCCCCCGTGGAGAACTGGAGGCAGGGTGACATTTTCCCAAAAGTTCCGAGGTGGCAGATTTGCAATTTTTCCTTTCTAGCGAATAGAAGAATACTTGAACATGAATGCTACAGACGATTTCCTTGGTGCGAAGTGAGGTTCTTTTATTTGCTTTTTACGATGCGATGCGATGCGATGCGATGTTTCTATATCATCCGATGTACTGAATGGCATGGATGGATGGATGGATGGATACATGGATAGATGCAACGACGTAAGTGGGGATGAATGAGTGAAACAAAAGTTCATTTCCAACTTGGTCTCGGGAGAGATGAGTGGAGGGATAAGTTTCGAGTGGGATGGATGGATGGATGGATGGATGGAGGAGGGGTGGAGGAGGGGTGGATGAGGGGTGGAATTGTTTCGAGCATGCTTTCCTTGTTCCTCTTCTTGCTGCTTCGTGTTATCTTAGAGTGTTATGTTATGTTGTGATGGGATGTGAATTCCATATAAATCCCATATGAATTCCCACTCCGTTACTCCACTCCGTAGAGTTAATCATTTACCAATACTCAATCTCATTTCACACACAATCCCAAGGGCAGGGAGGGAAGGGAAGCGAAGCCTTAGATTCCAATGTACCTAGGTACCTAATTTGAGGCCCAATACAACCACAACTCAACCTACTAGGTACTAGGTACTAGGTACACAATCTCCCTTTCAGTCATTCCCTTTCAGTCAGTCCCCTGCAGCCCCCTACCGCACCCACACATTTCCAACACAAGCCGCGAGTTCTGATTCTATATGATTTGATATGATTTGATATGATTCTTATCATCATACATACAGTACATGTCATACATACATACAATAGCCTCCTATCCCCTCTCTTCCCCTCCTCCCCTATCTCCCCCTCCTCTCTCCTCCCCTCCCCCTTAAACTGCCTCCCCCATCTCCCATTCACATCTCCCATTCACATCTCCCATTCACATCCCCCATTCACATCACATCAAATCACTACAAACCACTACAAATACATAGCCCCCATAGCCCTCCCGATAAGATAGATATCAATCGATGCAACTCAACTTTCCTTATTTCATACCTTTCATACCTTTCCTTATTTCATCCATTTCATTCCTATCCAATCCATTCCTATCCATTCCTATCCAATCCAAACTTATCCAAACGCCCAAAGATCATCCCTTTCCATCTGATCATCCAATTATCCAAGTACGCTCCAAATACCATCCATGCCAATTCTTGATATCAAAAAAAACTAACTCCACCCATCCATCCATCCATTTATTTGTTTATTTATTCATCCATTCTTATCTTTCATCTCACAGATTTTCGATTCACAGATTTATCCTTCCATCCATCCATCCATCCAACCCCTATGTACAAACTTCACCTCACTACATCCCATCATCCAATCATAGAGGAAAAGAATTATCTGTCTACATAACAGAACATTCCTCATTATTCTTCTGATTTGCCCCCTTGGATCTTGAGATTCTTTCTCGACCCTTATTACTTTGTTTTCCACCATTGCGTTTAAGTTCCTCGAGCTTTTCGCGAGCTTTGGGGAAATTTTGTGCTGTGACATTTATTAGCCATGAATTCCAATTCCACTTTCAATCCAAAAGTAAACTGAAACCAAAATGGAGACTTCAAACAGGAGAAAAGAAGAAAAACTTACCAGCAGCTCTCCAATACCACCGCTTAGCATCCTCCAAGCTCTTCGGCGTACCAATTCCCTCCTCGCAATAATAACCCATAGCATATTCTGCCTTTGCTAATTTAGCCAACGCAGCCTTTTTCGCCCACAAATAAGCCTCCGTATCACTCTGTTGCAAAATGTTCTCATGACCCGTCAAATACCAACCACTAAGCGCCAATTCACTTTGATGTTCTTCTTGAACCGCTGCTTTCGAATACCATTGAATAGACTGTCTAGCATCAATCGGACAGTTGAACTGTCCATATTCGTAAGCTTGACCTAGACGAAACTGTGAGAATTTATAACCGAGATCGGCAGCTTGGTGGAAGAGTTGAAAAGCGTAGCCTTCGTCGCGGACGAGAGAGGTATCTTGGCCTTGTGGTGCCTCGTATAAAAGACCTAATTCGTGGAGGGCGTGAGGATTTTCGGGATCTGCGCGCTCAGCAGCTCGCTTAAGCCATACGACGGCTTCGCGGGGGTTGGCTGGTTGTCCTAGAAGTCCTTTGAGTTGGATCATACCCATTTTGTACATAGCAGGTGTGTCTCCGAGAGTAGCTGCACGTTTGTACCACTGAATAGCTTTAAGAGGATCTTTACGAGTACCGCCTCCTTCATCGTTTCCAAGTTCGCAACATACTGCAGTTCGATATGCAGCTTGTGCATGACCAAGTTTTGCGGCTGATTGGTAAAGGGTAAATGCTTCTTTCTCGTTGACTTCGAGACCAAGAGAGCCTCGGCCATAACAATCTGCAAAATAGAACATTGCCTCTGGATGTTGAGCATCTCTCAATTTTTTGAGGACTTTAGTAGCTTCAAAAACATACTTTTCCCTCGCCTTATTACGTACTCTCTGATCAGCAAGAGGCGCAACCAAAACATCCGAAGCCTCTACCAACTTCTTCACGAAGAGTAGGGGGGTCTCGTTATCGTTTGGATTTCCATTCTTGTACTTCAATCTCAAATGATCAAGTTCGGCTTGAGTTACAGGTTGTGCGGGTGCCTTTGTAGGAGTAGGACCTGCAGGAGGGGCGCTATTGGATGCTTGAGCTGGGGTACCCGATTGAGGTAATGGGTTAACACCACTATGATTGCGCACAGGTGGTGGTTTGATACTTGATTGCTGCTGAGCAAAAGAATTGGGTATTAAACCAGCACGAACTGGTGGAGCGTGAGGAGGTAGGCCACCTTCTGGAGTGCCCTGATTTTGTAAGCTGTTTTGACGACCGCCTTGGAACCCTCCATTCTGAACAACAGGATAACCACCGTTTTGAGGCGAAGGTCCATTCGGCATACCTCCAAATCCAGCTTGAGGGCCATTAGGAAGTCCACGACCAGCCCCAGGAGCTGCCGACATACTTCTCGGTGGAGGTTGAAACTTTGGTGCTTGAATAGGGTATGGGTCATGGACTTGATCTTGGGGCGGCCTTTGATATTGATTATATTGACCATTTTGCTGTCCCCAGCCATCTTGATAACCTTGCTGTGGTATGCTAGGAATTGGTGGCGCATCCCCTGCCATCTCAAAGATTGCTGTCTGAGCTTGGGCTTGGGCTCTGAAATCCGGTTGAGATTTTACTGGTTTAATTTGGCGGAGGTTTCCATTTCTCTCTACAGGGCCACCTGCTGGCATGGGATCAAATCCAGATCCAGATCCGGCTCCGGGTTGAATATGAGCTTCAATCGAAGCACCTCTTCTATGCAATGGTCTTTGTGGAGCCGCATCGAAATCTGGCATTTCCGAAGTGTGTGACAGATTTCGCGCATGCGTGGGTGGTGGAGGTGGTGCTTCATAATATGCATCATAAAAAGTGCTAAGACTTTCATCCGGATTGTGATCGGCATAAGGATTACTTGAATAATCATCTTGTGGGAATTGCGGTTGGGGAGGTGGCGGTTGAACAGGTTGTTGATTTGGGTATCTTCTTTGTGCAGGTGGTCTTGATCCAGTGGCTGTCGCAGGTCGAACAGGCATACTACGTCCAATGGGACCATTATATGGTGCACTCATTCCTGGTCCATCCATTGAGGAAGTTGGTGGGCCCGCCGTTCCCATGGGTCCGGGGTTATCTGGCATAGTCATACTTCGTTGTAGAGGACCATAATTATCTCGATCATCTCGAACTGGTGACATAGGATTTCCATATTGATCATAACCACGATCTCCATAACTATTCTGCCTCGGTGCACCACCGTATCCTTGAGCTGGAGGTGGTCCTCTTCTCTCCGAAAAGTCTTGCCTAGGAGGGCCTTGTGTCATACCCCTCGGTGGTGGGCCTCTTCGTTGATCTGGCATTACTTGATGATGTGACGGAGGTGGATACCCTCCTCTTGTTGCACTCCTTTCGCTATCCACTGAAGGTCTTCCATAATCATCTGTTGACATACCTCTCTTCGGTCCAAAATTATCTCGGCTTCCTTTACTTCCAGCTGTTCTGGGTCTGTTAGAAGGGGGAGGGCTTGAGATATCTATTGCACCCATCATTTTGGTAATTTGTCGTTCTTCTGACATTGCAGTATTCTTAATTGCTCCAGGAAATGTAGGAAAAGGGCTGTCAAAAGATGATACAGATTCTGGAGATATGGGGGGTGTTACTAAAGGTTTCCGAGGTCTTTGCTCTAAAATCAAATTAATACAACCATTCAGAGCATAAGCCCTTCTTTCACTTACGTCCTTGTTCTCGTCCAGGTCTCATGCGCTCATCCATTGGCCTACCATTTCCACTCATGGGTCCACCATTTGGAGGGTATCCTCTACCTTGTGGCCCACCATAACCACCACGATCTGGAGGAGGTCTTTGTATTGGCCGACCTCCACCATTTTGACCAGGTCTACCTCCTCTCGGTGGCATCCCACCTCTATCATTCGCATAATGTTCACGTTGTGGAGGATAATTTTGATTCGATGTTGAATAACCTCCACCTCGCCCATTTGAATTTGGTGGATATCCCCTCCCACGTCCATTCATGTCTGGAGCATAACCACCTCCATTCGCATTTCCTCTCCCTCCGCCATTCATATCTGGAGCATAACCACCTCCATTCGCATTTCCTCTCCCTCCGCCATTCATATCCTGATATCCACCATTATAATCCTGACCATATCCATTATCATAATTCTCATATCCATAACCATCTTGACCATATTCCTCATATTGTTGTTGTGGATATTGTTGTGCTGGAGCTTGTTGATATCCTGGTGCTGGACCGGGTCTTGATGTAGATCGACCATTATATGGCCTCTGGGGCTGTTCGTAATAACCTTGATCATATGCCATGATGTTCTCCTACTATCTCTCCTTCCTTCCCGATCTGACTGCGATTCCCCTATCCCTCGGAACCTTTGGCGCAAAATGTTAACAAACAGTAATAACTTCAAAAGCAATCAATCCATAAGAAACCAATTCCTTGAGCAATTTGTATTTCCTTATCTCCAAAATCCAATGAGCTTGAAAGATGGTACAGAAATAAAAGAATGCCAATTATCACAGTTGTAAGGGGTAGAATGATCAACGTTTCGCGAATGGGGTTCAATTTGTTCGAGATGGGAATTGTTGTTATAGAAGCGTCGACCCAAGTTTGAGGATTGTCTCGGTATTCCTGTGCTTGAGAATATACAAATCAATGAGAGAAGGTAGGAAAAAATGGTTGAGTAAAGGTATCTATCTCTACTCGAATAAATGTTGATCTTATTATTATGTTGAAAGGTAGAAGAATTCGTTATATGGTTAGTTAGTTGTAAAAGTTTTGATACTGAGGTTGAAGATTAGCTGTTAGCTTTTTTGGGGGGGGGACAGCGAAGGGGTTGTCTCAGAGAATGCGGAGGGGGGCAGAGGCGCTAATAAAGTGGATGATTAGGTAGGTAGGTACTGTCAGATTTGAATAATTGATTACTTAAACTCCCTTCTGCTACGCCTGTTATACTCTGTAGATACTTAATTTAATAATATAAAAGGACTAATTAGGTAATAAAAACTACCCAAACTAGGTAATAAATTAGTAAGTTATATAGGTAATAATGTTGTTATTTTCTGTATTTAAGGTTTAAGGTTTAAGGTTTAAGGTTTAAAGATTCCGATATTCTTTCTAGCCTTTTGGTTTTCACAATAATAAATACCTAAGTTCATCTCAAAAGAAAAGTTATTATTACTCAAATATTCATACTCCCTTGTTACCAGTAGTACGTATTATATCATATCATATCTAATTGCATCAACCACTTACTTAGCATTAAACCTAAGCCTTAGGAAAGATTCACTCGTTACATATATGACAAGGGGAGTTCCCATCATCAGCCATGAGCCAGCCATGGTTGAACTTTGAAGTCAGGTCCGAATGAATAACTATTGGTTTATCGCCTTACAGCCGGCATGTTACTTGACGAGATCCATAAGATCCACAATAATACCAAGGAGAATATTGAGAAACATGGCATTATTATTGCGAGGCCGAGGCCGAGGCGGAGTTTACAGGAGATATTAGATATTCAAAAGATATTGTTGTGATTATCAACCTATCAATGAGTTCAGCTGGTATATCAAGAATTATTATAAGTTGAAAGATCATGAAGTTAAGGAAGGAAGGAAGGAAGGAAGGAAGGAAGGAGTATAATGAACTTATTACTTAGGGCTTAAGAAGAGAGTCAGTCTGTAACAGCAGTACGACGACATCCATATATAGATTTCTTGGCCATCCGAACTTCTCGAATACAAAAAGGTAGATATTCAATGCGTAGTAGTGTCAGGTATTTATAGAACTAATAAAGGAATTGTTAAAGGCATGATTCTGACTAACCTACCAGTCCTTGGGTATATACAATCCTTCGAGAGATTGATGAGTAGGTATACGTACCGGTACTCCGGGCATCTTAACTTCTCAACCAAAGATTTAATTTCCAAGCGGCATAAAATACAGTAAGCATACCTACTATGCAACACTTGTCGGCGACTGTACTGGCATGAACATTTGAAATTAATGCTTATGAAATCCCCCCCCTCCAATTTGTCTTTCCCTACGCCACAACCGCCACCATTCCCCAGTCAAAGCACAGCCACAACCAATTGCAGCTTTGAACCCATCAGCATTCTGATCTCATGAACGTCATTTACACTACACATCACAATTCCCCCCAACCTCATTTTTTTCTACTTTCCCACATCAGAAATACAATAGGATATTGCATTAGCAAACAAGCAAACATGCCCCCCAAACCAACAAACTGGCGCATGTATGGCAAAATGGCCGTGGCGTATGTTACTCTCATTCCTCCCTTGCAACCCCTCTCGACCATCCAATTCCATTCCAACATAAACTAACCCAACGTCCAGCGGTATCACATGTTCTATCGGTGGACCAGCCCTCATCTATTACGTCTCCCCGACTGAAGAAGAACTCTTCCTAAAATACAATCCGGAACTTCAAAAACGCAGTTTGGAGAATCGCGTGGGGAAACAGGAGGATTTTGATAATTTCGTGGCTAGATTGAAGGAGTATAGTAAGAGCGATCGGCCGAGTAGGTTTTTTTGTTCTTTTATTTCATTGCTTGGTGAGGGGTGTTGGTTTTTGGGTGCGATGGGTGAATCGAAGGATCGAAGGATTGAAGGGGAAGGTTGAAGAGGGAGCTATTGGAAGAATATAAGCTGTCAATTACGGAAAACAATTATGCTAACCTCCCTTCCAACAGTCTGGGTCGAGGCTGAAGAAGCATCCCGCAAAAATCGCAGTGGAAAGATAGAAGAACAAGCCAAATTAATGCAAGAGATGCAGCAGAGAAAAGAAGATATCAAGAAGAGTGGAACAAAGTTAATGCCCGGTGGAAGTCTTTGAGTGAGTCTTGGGGCTGAAAATGAAAATGGAAATGAACATTGTATAACAATTATGGATTTGGCGTTTGGCTTAAATATGATGTTGGTGATGAAAGTGGGCATGAATGGCGCAAGTTGGGGTGGGAAGAAAATCTCAATGGTGTGGGTTCTTTAGCAAAGGGCTGGTATGATGTGCTCTGCTGCACATTTACTCTTTGAATGGCGGTGGAAGTCTATGCATACTTCGAATCCTTAAACAATTCTATCCTGAGGGTCTACGGGTTATTTCAAAAACCTCTTCTATTCAGACATTGAATGAAAGATTAGTAGTAATTAAATATACCTCTAATGCTTCATCTTCGTCCAAATAGTTCCACACACAAAAAATACCCGTCTTAAAGACCGATCAGCCTATTTTGGCTGGATCCCAATCAATCCGAACCCTGCATCGAGCTTGAACCTCACTGCTCTGAGTGCTAGTGCAATGCCAATCCGCTTCAGATATCAACTACAATCAAGCCAAACTATCCAATCCAGTGGCAGCATCCCCCAAATCCCCGTGCAACACATTCGCTTCATCCATTATTCATCCATTCATCCATCCATCCATCCATCCATCCATCCATCCATCCATCCATCCATCCATCCATCCATCCATCCATCCATCCACCCATCCACCATTCGACCCCCAAACCAATCCCCGGGGAAACAAAACATCAACCCGACCCTCTCATTCCCTCACCGGACCGTAAAAAGTTTCTTTTGTTGCAAATCGCACTTTGGAGCCAAACTCAAAACAGTAGTCCTCGGATCTTCCGCGGTCATGTTCGCGTTATGAAGGGGAGTGGTTCCCGAGTTGGTGGTGCCCGCTGACTGCCATTCGATATTGCGTTGAGAAGACTCAGAACCCGAAATAGCTTGCTGCATTTATCAGCCGCTAGGTTGTAGAGTGATCCCCGGACTCGTGGAGGCTTGGACTTCTTTTCATGGGCTGAACTATCGACATTGTGTATTGTGAATAATTTAGTTTTGTTTCGAAAGATTTATGGACTGTGGATTTTGGAGTTTGTGTTGAACGGATGAAAGTGCTCTCCGGCAATACGATTGGTGAATTTGGAATGTTCAATTTATCCTAAAGCACTCAAACTATTCTCCGCTGAAGGATATCAAGAAAGAAACTGCGGATATTCAACTTGTCCTGCAAACTTGAAAATATTATCATCTCACATATGTTTGAATGAGAAATTTGATACAGTGGATCAATCGAGATCCGGCACAGGTAAATGATCCAACAACTTTACTTTCATCCCCAGTGCCTTCAAAGCCTTCAACGCATTCTGATCTCTCAACTCCTCAGTCTCCTTCTCACTCACTAAAACAAAATCATGTTTTAAGACTTTTGATCCCTCTGGCACCGAGTACTTCTTTGCGATATCAGCGGTTGCGGGTTCGAAATCTACGATCAGTGATTGTTTTACACCAAAAACTGCATCGGACGATTCATATGGATCGCCACGAAGATATAATGCACTTTAAAGATGTGTGTCAGTATATAATCACCAACATATGGAAGAATGGCAATACGAACGTAATAAGATGATCCCACCCAACCTTCTGAAACATAAAATGCATATGTGCGGGTCTCCACGGATGTCTCTTCAACAACTTCAACAGCTGTCCAACAGGCCCATCATGCGGAATCGGATAAGGAACCGGTACAATAGCCTTGAACCAAAATTCTCCATTTGCATCACTCTTCATAATGCATCTCCCATCAGGTTCATCTCGTACAGCATGCTGCACATCATAATGACCAGTGGAATCCGTCTCCCAAATGTCGATCTTGACATCTGGGATGGGGTTGCCGGAAACGTCTTTGATGGTGCAGAGAACGATACACGGGACTCCTTGGGGATCATGGGACATCTTGTCACCGGATGCCATTATTTCGGCATCGTGGGTGTGGAAAGGACCGAGAACAGAACCTTCCGTTGAGGCGGGAGGCTTGGGGTGGTCGATTGCGTCGACTAGGAGGGAGAGACCTAGGATATCTGATAGGAGGATGAATTCCTGTTCGATTTTGTGAATATGTTTTCATGGAGTCGAGATGGCGAATGAGAAAATGTATAACGTACGTGTCTCACATCACTTGATATTTGTCCCACCCTCACCAAGAAATTTAATGCAGCCATCCATTCTTGGGTACTCAAACGTGTTTCTCTAGCAAAATCATGAAGATGGGTAACGAGTCTTTCCATGACATATGTAATACGTTCATTGTCACCTTGTGAGTTTATCCTTACGGTGTTTTCGGTAATGTTGTCGATGGTGAGATCTTTCATCGGGGGAATGTTGATTTGATTGGGATCCATGATGATATATATGTTGGGTATTTTTATATTGATGTGTGAGAATGAGGTATCTTTTGAGAGAGCGGGAGTGAAGCTTTGATGCGGGGTAGCTATATGAGCTCGTAAATTCTTGTGAAGAGAATGATAGCAAGATGAAGTTTGATAAAAAGGATCTTAATTCTTTTTATATAAAAATATAAAACAACATCAAAAATCAAAAACCAGAAAGCTCAAGAGTCAAATATCAACAAATCCTTTATAAGCAATTACACAATACAACACCAACCCCTCAACACGGCAATCTGCACCGGACATCCCCTCAGATCGATCTTTGGATCCACAAGGGCATTCCCTAGTGTGGTGGTGGGGAGTTGCATTGCATTGGAATCAGCCAACCAAAAAAAGACTCTTTTCCGCGATTTCAACCACACACGAAAATTACTGCAAGTACTACGAGTATTTATATTCCCGGCGACGATAATTATATATCTGAATATTATGAATGAACCATCAGGAGATGATATCGCAGATGTGGTATTAAAACAATTCGATGAACTACCCGCAAAGAGGAAACCGTTGAATAGGGGAGCCGGGGTTAGGGAATGGGTTCCATTGAGTGGGATTGTTGCTTCTGGTAGGTAGGTTTACTTATTTGGGGAGAGGGCGGGGGGTTCTTTTTTTGATTTGAAGTTTGTCAGAATGTCATCCCAAGGCGGTAAGGCTGATTCGTGGTAGGTGAGGATGGATTGACATGTCTTGCTCTTGCGTGAGTTTAATTTCCTGGAGTGGAATTTTGGTTCTCCTGTACATGAACGACGATGGGTATGCGAAACGTGAAGTCACGTTTTGAGCAAAACATGATCATCACATTTTACTTCTCTTCAAGTATCATGCTCAGTCTCCCATGATTTGAATTGTTCACTCCTAACAACTATCCCCCTCTCAGAACCGGAATGAAATGCCTCCCGCATTCCAAACTCCCCCAAGCAAACGGCAACGTCCTCCACGACTGGCACGCCGAAATCCTCTGTCTCCGTTCCCTTAATCATTTTTTCCTCCAAGAAATCCTATCCCTCCTCTCCAGCCCCTCTATCCCCTCAAAATTCCTACAACATCGTTCTCCAGACACTATAACGCAAGCTTCATTCCAACCATTCGAGTTGAAGCCTCATATCAAACTCTTCATGTACTGTTCCGAAGCACCCTGTGGTGACGCAAGCATGGAGCTCACGATGGCTGCGCAGGATGATCCCACGCCATGGGCTCTACCTCCTCCTATGAATCCAGGAGAAGAGGCCGAAGTGGGAAACACGAAAACCGAACTCCCAGGCCGAGCAAACTTCCAACTCCTCGGCTGCGTCCGCCGCAAACCTTCTCGTCCAGATGCACCACCCACACTCTCCAAATCTTGCTCCGATAAACTAGCTACCACACAATACACATCCATTCTTTCCTCCATCACCTCCCTTTTCATCTCACCCCAAAATATGTATTTAAATTCTCTGATTCTCCCAGAAACGCAATATAGCGAAGTGGGCTTCACGAGATGTTTCAAGACACGTTTGGCCGGTTTGCAGAATAGGGCTTGGGGAGAGAAGGATAGCGGGTATAAGTTTCATGGAATGGGTGTTAAGACTACGGGGAGAGAATTTGAGCATTCGAGAAGACATGAGATGAATAATGTTAAAGCACCCGAATATGTAAGTAGCAATATTTCCTCCTCATGGATCCATGGCGATGGGAAAACTGGCGGCGAGACGCTTGTGAATGGTGCGTTGCAAGGAAGAAAACAATTCGACGTCAGAGGAGCGAGTAGAGTGTGCAGGAGGCGAAGTTGGAAGTTGGGGATTGAAGTTTTGGGTGCGATGACTGCTGCAATGGCGAGCAGAGGTGGAGGTCATGAGGTTGTGGAAAGGATGAGGAGTTGTTTGGCGGTGGATAGATATAAGAATTTGAAGGAAAGTGAGATGTTAAGGGAAAGGAGATGGGTTAAGAAAGAGGTGAGGGAGTGTTTGGGTGGGTGGGTGAAGAATGAGGGCGATGATGAGTTTGGAGTTGAGATATCATGATGTTAAATGATTGATAAAATCACTAATTTTATAATCTCTATGACTATCATTATAATCGCGACGATGAGTGTATTAAGATTGATTATGTCAGTACGTAAACTCCGCCTGGGTATATGTACCATAATGCCCTCAAGTTTAACGCGCCGATTTAACCCTCATTTTGATGCCCCCTATTTCTCCATTCCATGTGTCATCCATACCATGAAAATATATGCCAGGGCTCCTTTCGCCAACGAAATCCATCCCATGCGCCTTGAGAGCACCCAATAGCCAAATATTGCAGAGCAACAATAGAACAGCAACCGCAGTTTAAAAAAGTTGTTCTACCGTATTCTCAGCATTGTAATCCTTGGTAGCTTCTCTAGTCTCTGCATCATCAATAATAGAAGCCTCTTGTTGACTCAACCTGGCGAGTTCTTCCGTCAAAGTCTTTGTTGCATAGGCATATTGCTCTGCATGATTGCCACGCCAGCCGTTGTGTTTGCACTTCTTAAGCGGCTTGAGGCACAAACTCTTTAATTCATCAGGTATATTTCCTGTGTCGGGAACGACTTGACCAGGATATGGAGTAGTTTCGCCAATGTGTTTTGTTTCTTCAGTACGAGGACCAAGAACTCCAGTGGCCAGATAACCTTTGCCCTCTTCACTTTCACACCAAGCCCCAAACTCACTCTCGTTCAAAGCGAGACGATTGTCATAGCCGCAAATCTCCTTGACATCGACATCTGGGTGCTCTTGTGCGATCTTGGCGCGTCGATTCATCATAATCAAAAGTTTCTGAGCTGTTTTGAAACCTTCAATGCGTTGTTCAATGATTGTGCGTCTGGCCTTGATCTTGTTTATGGCAGACTCCTCTTCGGGGAGCAGATAATTAAGTCCCAATGGTTGACTTGGGTCATGTCCTTCAGGTACTGGCAACTTCGGTCTCGAACCAAGAGCGTGGAAATCGGTTGCTGTCTTACATGTTTCTAACAATGCCCCAAATTCTCTCTCGCTCAAAGCACCGCCAATAGTACGTTTTTTATTGGAGCGCATTTTTTCGGCGACAAATTCCCAAAAAGCAGTCGCGTGCTCGTCGCTACAATACTTGCTAGGTGGATCATCGCTAACACGAGCAGCCTTCCGACATCCATCAACGTTGTGATATCTGCACATTCGCTTCCAGGTAGTAAATGCAGTATCAGAGCTGCAATTCGGACAAATAAATCGATCCAGGAGTTCTTTCGCGTCCTCGACATTAACATCAATACACGAGCAGTGGTACCAGTCTTCGCAACCCCCTTCACAGAATATCATCATACGGTGATCATCAGGACCGCGACATATACAGTATTCGCCGCCGTCATTGCTGTCATCGTCGCCGGATGGGCCAGTTAGTCCAGGAGTGGCGCTGTTACGTTGTGATCTAGCTTCGGTAGGGCCTATTCGAATATGTTAGTCTGTAAAGCCACTAGATTTAGTGTTACGGTGGTAGGTAATGTTACCTTCCGGCTTGGCTCCCTTGGGTCGGGCTTTCTTGGTAGGACCGGCGGTTCCCTTCGTTTTGGGTGCTTGCTTCTCTACCTTCTCCGACTTGAATTGTGATGGCGCAGGACTGCTATGCTTAGGAACGGATGGTCCAGGAGACCCTTGACTGGAGGATGGCAGTGCCTTTCGAGAACGACCTTCACTCTTGATCTGTTCTGAGATGCTTAACGGGATCCTATCATTGAAACTTGGTGTGCCGTCTCGAGAGCTTGTAGATGGAGCTTTTGGCATCCTTGGTGGAGGTTTCGGCTTCGGCGTTCTTTTCGGAGGCGGTGCAATGCCAGCAGCCAAATCTGCCGCGGCTTCGGCTTCCTTCTCGTCCCTCTCCTTCAAGATTCTGAGTGCCAATTGATAAGTTTCACCAGTCAATCTGATCTTTCTGGATTCCGATGCATTCTTTTTGGCTCTATTATAAAATCTAGAATCTGCAGCCACGTATATCTTGTTCCATCTCTCATCGTCGACACCGGGTGGCGTCGGAGCAGCCTCTGGATACTTGTATCTGTAACCAGGCGCATTGTTTGATATTTTAGATTTAGGAGCCGTGGGTTTTGGTCTGTCAGGCTCTGAGGCGGCAGTTAAGGCCTCAGTTGGGGCTTCAACGGGAACCTCAGGTTGGGCTTTGAATAAAACTTCAGCATTCGTTGAAGACTAGAAATATGTCAGTCCAAGAAAGAGAATTTGGCGGAGATTTGAAGTTATCTCAATCACTTGCAAGGCTCTACCAAGACGGAATGGATTAAGAGACCTTAAACTTACCTCGACTTCACCATCCACTTGAGCCACTTGAGGTACTTCCGTAGGGAAATCTATATCCATATGATCCATGATAATATTTATTTGCTGCCTTTCAGTCCGAAATCAATAAATTTGACCTCAAATTGATATTTGGGAGCAATGGCTAAGACATAAAACGCGATCCAGAAAGGCTGCGATCCGAAAGCTCGGACCATAATTGTGCAGGGCTATCTTCAGCCTCGCCTCCAATATCACATTTATCTAGAAGGAGGCTGAACTAGTTCAACATGCCATCACTTTCTTTTCTCATTGCAGACTTTATCGATTTTCTGGCGATAGAGGGCACCTCGTAAGGGAATTTCTCGAACTACACCTCAGCCTTCTCAGTCGGACTCTTTTTGAATGAAACCTTTCTGGTATAATAACGCCCATCTTTCACTATATCTATGACCTCTTCACCCGGACAAGTCCAATACCAAATCCGCTTTTTCGGATTTGAATACATGAGTCTTTCCGTTTACAATCTTGGGTATCGAATGCTAGGTAGTACTCTGGGTAAATCTTTCCATGGTGATATTCCCACATTTAAATGTGAGCTATAATGAAAGTCTACCTAGGTAGGCAGTCTGCCAAAGTGGTGTTTCAGCACTACTTAGTAGGTACAACGAGATATTGGTTTTCACGTCTACTCTTCTGTCTAATTCGATATGCCATCTTTAGTTCAAGAATTGTCACAATCTAATCAATGAACTTCTGCACCCCCATCGCAAGTTCTCATTTTCCGGTCATGTTTTCTTTCGTCGTTCTTCCATTACTGTTGTCAATTATCGGGTTATAGTACTTCTCTAACCCCCCAAATTCAAGCAGTCTTGATATCTAGGGTAGTTTAATCAAGACATGAGCTTTCTTTGTGGCTGGAAGTTTGGTTGGGATATCTGTCACCTCACGCCTACCATACAAGACTTGCAGCCCATGAAAATTTGCTGCAGCATTAAATATGTGTCGAAGCAAAGGGTTGAGATCCATAAAAGGAATGATAATAGAGATGCGCTCTAAAATTGCCAATTGTAAGAAGCCTCAAACTGTCATGGAAATTTGCTCCCACAAAATCTAGATAGATTGGACAAAATATTCCTTAAAGCCCCAAAAATTGGCACGCAATCCATTCATTGCTTTGGGATATTGTGAGTTTGATATTTCGGATCGAAAGTACTGGGCTTGTTTCTGCGCAGTGGCAGTTCAACAACATCTCGCAAAAAGGCGAGATAACCCAAAGAACACTGGCCAGTTTTGGTCGCTGTTTATGTTGTCGTAAGCGCGTATAAACATCGTCTGCAAGTCCTTGCACGATCCAGCCCAAAAGACAAAGAGGATTTGGTCAAGACTCTCAAGAAGCTTGGCGAAACCGTTGCAGTTACTGGTGATGGTACTAACGAAAAAAAAAAATAACTAGCAAAAAGTATAGAAAAAAAAAGAAAAAAAAATAGAAGCACCCGCTTTTGACCAGCACGGCAAGGCCTACAAGGATAGGAATTCCACGAATCGTAACGTAACTGCCGTAGCAGAGAAACTGCAATTGTTCATCCACATCCTATAAGTGATGGCTTAAAGCAGTGATATAGACCACTGCACCATACTACTTCTATTTGATTAGTATTGCGTTACTTTGATATTAGTAGTAGAGAATCTTGCAGAAGGCATGGCTTTCACATTGTTATCGCACAAATTTATATGCCTATTGATGACACTCCGCTCAATTTTACCTGTCTTCAAAAGCGCTCCTACTATTGCTCTAATATCTTGACGGCAGAATTACGTATATTTTTCAGCAGCGACCAGGTTCGCCATGACAATGTCCACAAACCAGGATCGAATAGAGCAAGCAGCGAAGAGGAGGAATATTGAAGAATATAAAAATTGCCGGAAGCAGAAAGCTTCATGAACTATCATTACTCAAATACTATCAGTTGGCATACTCTATCCATTGAAGGGAAGGAAGATACGAAATGCAAGAACGCAAGTAGTTTTAATATCAACATTGAACGACAATCCGACTTGTCATCCACGTAACTTAGGCTGCATCGCCTCAGAGGCGTCCCCATGTTCAGCCTGTGGTACGTGATTTTCCAACCCCAAATAATCATCCAAATACACGATGGGGAAAGAGGCATGATGAAAAGAGTACCAAAAAACGAGGTCGGAGATATGGGTGTTCTAAGCGTTTGGGTGAGAAAAATGAGGTGCAGATTGTTGGTAGTTTCACATGCGACACCAATTCGCATATGTCTAATTACAAGAAGGTTAGTGTTAACTTTGGAACAGAGGTTCTCAAAATTCAAGTTCACTAGAAGAATTCTAATAAGCAGTTCAAGTTAACATGCCAAAGTAGCGCAAAGTCGACCTGATGAAACAGTTGCGATAACCGTTGATTTGTTCCGTTGAATTTCCCTATCTTTAAGCTTCAGAATCTGCAACTAAGCATTAATGGATCTTAAAGTTTCCACACCAAGTCCAAAAGCTTCATGTTCCTAATGCAATCCAACCTTTATCAATAAGAGGGGAGGAGATGATTGAAGTTTCCCTCCTTCCAACATGTTATTCCTCAATATCCAAGCTTATCATCCGATATCCAAACGCTTCAACTTTAACTTCATTTTAATTTCACTTCAATCTACCCTACCCCACTCCCCTTCACTCCATGCCTCCACTAATCTTGTTCCTCCAGAAGTTATGTTTCATATCTGAGTTAGACTTCCGCTTCAACCAATCGCAATTTTCATTTCATGTTAAAAAACCTCACATTGCCCCTTCACAACATTCTACAAGTTTGACATGGCAGATTAAGACCCTTTATTATTCTTGCAAGACACTTGTATTGTCTACTTATCGAACAAGAAGGCTTCATATTACTGCTCCTCAATCGAAATAAACGAAGACATGGCGACAAACCTCGGCAAAATCTATCCATATTGGGCTGCAACCGACTTTTCGAGCCTGGGTGCGAGAAATTCAACCTAAGAATGGCATCGTGACATTATTAGGTCGATTCGAAAAGGAGGAAGATTCTCGAAAGAGGAAAGTTTCTCCTGCTGACGATTGAAAACTCATCAAACTGCAGGATATGACGTACACCCCTGATCAACACCTACTTGATGATTTCCAATCATCGGGCAATCAATCTTACCGAGATCGATTTTCCAGAACACTCCTAGGAGTTCAAGTTCTTTCCTAATATTTGATTAGATACTCGATTAGGCAAACGGCAAAACTTTTGTATTAGGAAATTCCGTTTAGTTTTAAATTTGAAGATTATTAAAAGTATGTTTATATGAAAGTTGTAATTAAATTCAATTAAAATGCCTTAATATTATTTATATATTAAAAATTTAAATATATTAATATATTATATTAATATTATATCAAACGTATTAATTATATAATTTATAATAATTATATTAAATTTAAATTTAAGAATAATACAATTAAAAATTACCAAATTTTTTTAACAAGTTTTCAATTATATAATTAAGGAATTAATAATAACAATTTCATTTACTTTTATAGGTATTTTCGTTAACTTTGCCTAATTGGTCGACTATGAAAATAACTAAATGTGTCTGATGATCTGCGAAGGACAAAAAAGAATATTAGTCGGATTGGCTTTTTAATCTTCACTTATATCGTTGTGAAGTTCTTTAGAAGCCGGTAACTGTTGGGGTATCGAATTTAAGGATGTCTGTGGGGTGATGCTGTTTTAGGTTATCGGGGAAGAAATTTGGGAGTTGCCAAAATGTCGGGGAAATTGAGGCAATTCGGAATGTCAAAGCCCACTATTAACCCGATTTCTTCTGGCGTTGCACAACATGAGTTGACTTCATCATTATTCAACGAGGTATCACGGATTTCTTCTATAGTTCTAGTGCATGGAATGATGATGAGAGGATGGGATTAGAAATGGAGCGAGGACCCCTCCCAGATCGATTGCGAACTTAAACCCACCCGCCAAAACCAGGGCCACTGTGGTCTGTATTACTTAGAAATGTACAAAAGTCGACAAGTGGGCACTACCGGGTCCTCCCCTTTCTCTTAAGCATGTTGTCAACTTGTCATGTCTTGTCAATCCTTCACCGTTTTGCGTGCAGGACGCTTGGTGAGCGAGTCAGTGTTGATCTCGGGGAACTTTGTGCTCGGATTCTGAAACATATTCCAGTACAAGTCCGACAGGTAACTTTCGTTAGGGCCATACCCCCGAGTACGAATTAGTATAGTGAGTGGGTTCTAATGGCGGTGTCTTGATTTACGTTACAATCGACGTTAGGATTGTATTCAAACAAACTTCCGCAAGCACATGGTAATACAGTAGTTAAGATCCATCTTCATGCTCCATTTGGTAATTTGTACCTGAATATCAATTAATATGGAATTATTTATCTATATGAGGAAATACTTAATACGCGAGGCCTATCCCTTGCCCATTGGAATACCACGTGGTGAAGTTAGCGTTTCCGTTCTTCTCCCGCAATGCTCGCGTATGTTGATTGTTTTGGGACACGCCGATATTTGATGTCATGGAAGTGGAAGACAATTTATTAAAGTTTGGGCATATACTACTCCGTGCGTGTTATTGATAATTCAGACACGTTGTAGGGCTTAGATGAATGTCATTGTGCTTGGCAGGTGGTTTGACCCCTTACATCTCCACCAATAGTAGTATCCTTTCAATAACGTCTAAAGTACTCATGTATTACTGCGTGAAGCAATATCGAAGAAAAGTCCCGATGAATTCCCTTTCTGGAACGAAAAGATTTGGGATAATGCTGGAACCGAAACTGGAACCGAAACTGAATCATGAATTGGAATTTGGGTGATATTTGAGAGCTTTGATTGCCGATACGAAGTCATTTGGAATCTAGATTTGGGTTATGGGGCTGGGGATGAAGATTACGGGGCGTCGATGGAGAGAATCTTAAATTTCGAGTACTGTATCAGTGCCATCGAGTGGAGAAACACCGCCGCATGGTTTGACATGACCCGACCTTGATGGTGGAGACATTTCGTGATAGACTTCTAGGTTTCTTTAGCGATGTGTATGATGAATTATGGATATGATGTGCGATGGTGCTTATCCTTAAGTAGGGGGATCGGGCGGGTAGGAAATAAAAGTACAAGAGGTTCTAGAGTATATATATACATGTGAGGCCTTATAAATAGTCTACATTTAGTTGTGATTTTTGACATTTTTGTAGATTTGTCAAAAGTGTTGATGTAAGCCTCCTAGCTTACTATATATGGCTATTTCCAACAAGATTAATACCGATATTTAAACAAGTTATTGCAGCTTAAAACGTATACTAATTAAAATTAGAATTCATTCGAAATAAAAACAAGCCTATATAGGTTCTTATATAAAACCTAATTTAGTATATATATATTTTGTAAAAAGCTTATAATCTCTACCAAAATGACCGGGACCACCTAGAAGTGGATCGCGGAGGTTCCCAGAATTGGGAGGAGTGCTCAGTGGAGTCAGGACGTTAGTGATGAAGTTAAGTTGTGTGTGATGGGTTTGGCATCTCCTGGGAAGGATAGGGCTTGTTGCAGACTTGAAGTAGGTTTTGTTTGTTACAGTAAAGTCTCAAGCCTGAAGGTATGTATTATAATGTATATGGTTTTAGGCTCCGGGTTTGGCGGGAATTGCTATATTTAGCTATATCTTTGTTACTCATTCGTAAATACTTTCTGGTCTTAGTCTATCTAAGAGTGAGTACGCAGCTGGAGCTGAATACTACTCTCATGTTCCCGATCTCAAACCGTCTAGCAACAGGCAAGTATTGGCTGATAGCATCACCCAGAATTTGCACTTTTTAGATTTCAGATTTTATCACTCTTCGTAACATTCAAGCCAGACTGGCAGCCCAACATTCTCACGTGTACAGTCAATACCCACAATTGACGAAACTTGTTTTGCTTCCAAGGTTCTCACACATGTACGGAGTAACGAAAATCTCTTTACAGCACCATTAAACTCCGATGTACATAGCGAAGCACTAACGTGAATCCGTCGATCCAAGCCCCTCTCAATCGTAGATCATCGCAGAGTGTAAGCATCCATTGATCTTATTTATTGTAGAGACTTGCCCTTCTCCGCTGAGTCTCCGGCCACGGATGACTCAAGTAACATCCATCTCCATTCAGGACGATAGGTCCGATCATCGGCAGTGCAAAGACTTGTTCTTGACCAAGATCCCCGTGGCCATCCCAATACCACGGCGGAGATGGAGATGTAGATGGACAAAATGGGAAGGAGGCCCCGAAGCGAGACGCAGATATAGAAGTGGGCAAGTGATTTCCGCAACGGCGTAGGTTGATTGATGACCATAGCCACCGCTGATAGTGGGCGGATAAGTCCCAAGGGCCAAGATGCAGGAGATCAGATCTTCTTACAGCTTGAGTCCTTGAAGTCCACGGTGGACGCAATTTTAGGTTCAAGTTTCGTAGCAACGTTGCGTACAAGGATAGAATAGTGGAGAGTGGTGCTCCTGTTTACGATTTATTACCCAGCATCTGATCTTTTCCTTTTTGTAGAAAGGATGGAGAGTGGATAAGATGTGAGCTGCTGTAGGGAGTGAATGTGATGAGTCTAAACACCGGAATCTGTACGTAGAATGTACCGTAATGTCATCTAGAAATTTAAGTTTGAAACTGCGTGAAAATGTGGGTGATGTTTTTCTCCCGAAGTTGTCATTGAAACAAATAGATCCAGAGATCATGATACGCAAACGGCAGTTTAAAGAACTCCATATCCATCTATTCCTTGGAACCCTTAGAAAAGCTTGGAGATTCAAGTCCTGTAAAAAACGTTCGGACAAACGTGGAAAAGTTTGAATAACGATGAATGTTCAAGATGAAATAGATAGAATAAAATTTCTGTGGCCTTGTGAGTTATGCTTTGAACTTGATTCCATTTACTTAAACTATCATCTGTCTATTCTCTAGAGAATGGTGATAGACCCGCAAGCATCTCTTTCTGACATTCTCCGCCTTCCTATTCTTTTCTTTTGCAAAGCCAGCTCGAGACCTCGCGATCCCTGTGTCTTGACTTTGTCTTCACATAATAAATTCGTTCTCTCGTAATATCTGAGGAACTAATAGCCATTAACGCCCATGTAAATGCGGACCGCAAATATTGAACGACCCCAAGTGTTACCAGACGCCTCTCATAAATATACAAATCCCCCCAATAATAAGAAATATAGACCAAAAGGACGGGTATCGTGATCAAGGAAAGCCATCCCACACAATACCGAGCTATTTATACATTAGTGACAAGTGAAATTAGCATTTGCCATGGCTATGCGACCCATTAAATCGATAAGATTCAGGCCATAGATCCACCGTCAAAACTGTGGCACCCTCGCTCGTGTCTCTTCATGTTGCTCCTAACGCTGAAGGCTTTACCGCAATTTTGATGTGGACACTTGAAAGGTTTCTCGCCAGTATGTGAGTGGCTGTGAATCCGAAGGCTCGATGGTCTCGAGAAAGCCTTGTTGCAGGTCTGACAGATATATCTATCTTGTGACTGAGGGAATGAGGCTGCCGATGAAGGTGAGATGTAGTGATGATGTTGCCATGGATTAGCACCAGAGGATGGAGTCAGAGTCACAGACACTGGCATCAGTGGCGGAGGAAATTGCTATTGAAAAATTAGTCACAAGTTTTCTCCTTTTTTTGATGGTAGTAAGCATACCTGAGGAAGTGCTCTTTGATAATACAATCCAGAAACTTGAGGATGTTGTGCCTGGATCGGACTGGGATAGTAAGAGCTCAAAGACTGGGCTCCTGGAGACATAGTATAGGAACCGCTGAATGGAGAATGAGCATATGGCATTGAAGACACTGGCATGGAGACCCTTCGAGTAACAGCTGGGGCTGACTGGCGTTGTGCGTGAGGCTCCATGTTGTTAATGGCTGAAATTTGGGAAGGGTTGAAGTAGTAACCTGGTGCGGAGACAACTGGATATGATGAAGTGGATACTTGAGATGGTGATTGCCTGCCGTCAAAGCCGCCGTCAGATTGCATTGGAGGTGTAGGTGGAAGAGCACCTCGAGAGCTCATTGATGGGGAAGGACCGTACTGGTGTCCAGATTCAGGTCTGTATTCCTCCTTCAAAGATGCTGAGGGAGAAAAATCAATCATATGAAACACTATGGAGAATCTAAGAGCACTGACCTTGTTGCGGCGATGACTGTTGCTGAGTTTGTTCTGTAGGGCTTGATCCATCGGCCAAACCCAATAGACTTGAAATTGATGGTAGTGAACATTTTGAAGTTTCGTCTACAGGTGGCGAAGGTGGTGGTTGAGGTGCGTTAACGTATGTATAGGAAGCATGTTGAGCCATCGGCTGAACTGTGTAAGGATTCGAAACCAATGATGATGCCATTACTTCTGGTGTGTTGTTGTAATGAGAGAAATGTTGTTGATAATTCCTTCGTTCGTGGACAAGACTAGAGAGATTCATAGCCCGATGTGAAGTAGATCAAGATCGAAGACGTCTACTTTCGGCTGTTGCAAAGAGTCGAATAGAAGTATGAATAGGCAGGTTCAAGAGGTCGATGGATATTGATTAGATTATTATTTTGATTTGTTCAGTATGTTTCGCTCGACCGGTGATATATATGAACTGACTGAACCTGTTACTTTCGAGATAAGCCTGCAAGTGCAAGGTCATTGAAGGGCGAGAGGGATCGATAGATATTTAATATCAGATCTCCCGAAAGCAGTGGGTGTGGGCGATCAGCGCGAATCCACCAAAGAGATCCTGGTAGGATACCAGAGTAACACTTGCTGTCACAAATTGGGTGGGTCTACCTTCCGGGACTGTGACTTCAGATGCCCCAAACTTGGCGCAAGTAATAATACTCGATGGATGGGATGATCCGGACGACCGTCTGGCTTCATACTGGTCTACGGGATTTCGCCGCCTTTTGGTATTGCTCGACCGGTACTGCGTGCTCAAAGTGGACGCGCAGGCACTGAGGTGGATGATTTTCCAGGATTGTCCGGGGTGGGTCCAGGGGGTCTCATGCCTGTAATGACCGTTACTTTCGTTATGCACCCGCAAGTGGAGGGGACTGGAGGGGATTGGCTAGGTTAAAGATGCTTGTTGAATGCAGACAGGCATTCTTCGGAGCATAACCCAATTCAGATATCGTGGATCCTTCTTTCGACATAATTTTTCAGGTTTTGAAGGGTGACCCTGCCTGTCACCTCAACACGTTTGGGATTAGGTTTTTCTGACAGCTTGCTAAAGAAAGATATGAGACGAGGTGACGCGCAAACGATGAGTCCAAGTTGGGATCTGCTGGTAACAACCCTTCTTTTAGCGCTATATCGGCAAATTAGCAGCGCAATACTTTTTTGGAGATTGAAGGTAGAAGGGTTTGACAATGAATTATAGTGGAGTTCTCGAGTCTGACTTGAGCCTTCAAAGTTCTGACAGGTAGGTGATAGCCACAATTTACCTAGAGCCTACCTAGGCATCAGTTCTGTTGATGGTTGTGTACAGTACATACTGCAATATAATACAGTGCTTCTTATTATGGTAACTGCCGTGGGAATAACTCGGGCGATGTATGAAATTGGTGTTCTGTATTTCCCTAAGTCATGCCGGTGTAGCTGTATATGCATGCTAGCTTTCAAACTCTGCATTTTACGTACAGCTATACAAGCTCTCTAAGTTCTCCAACTCATCTTGAAATAATGTCTTTGACATACTAGAATCATGCCACCTATAACTCAAGAGTCTGTTCGCAAAATATGCTACATTTTAGGGATCAAGTGAATCGCTCGCTGGTGCACTGGTGATACTTTGACACAATCCGGCTTTCTTCTAAGTTCTTGGGACGAATAAGCGTTGCAACTAACCAGTAAAAGCGCAAGTCAGTTTGGAGTAGGTTAGACGATTTTCTTCAAGGCTCTTTAGTACCCTTACAGTTGTTCCAGCGATCGCCCGCTGCTCGTTTCTCTGCCGGTGCTCGCTTGGAGGAATGAAGGGGTCCGTGATAAAGGTTGGGATGAATGATATGATACAGGGTTTCCCCTCCGCTCATTTGATTGGAGACGCATCCAATTTCTGATGAATATCCGCGATATCGTCAGAACCTCTAAACAGCGAGGTTGCCTGTCGAGGCTTGAAGAAATATAATGTTGTGGCCAGCGCAGTGAGATTATCTTTCGTTACACGGCGTGACGAAGTGCCGGTAGAGAAATGATTTTAACGTTACGGAATTCTAAAGGTTACCATTCTGCTGTACGGTTCCTGCGATGATGGTATTTTAGCCATAGACGGCCAACTGGCTTATGAATAGAGTTTCAACCCTAGCAGTGATGGGGAACGTTGTTCCTTTATCCGCCGAGAGAGTGATCGCCAGTACCTATATTACTTTAGACGGTGGCACTGTGGCAGTTCATATTTCCTTCACAAGCAGGGTAGATAGAACTCATAGGAGGTATCTAGGTTTACCGTTTGAGGTATCTACTCGGTAAGATTCGAAGTATATATGCCAGTGATCAAGGTCAGGGTAAGTAAGGACTAAAGGATAATTGAACACAGTATAATGGTAATAACATCTATCAATGGTAGTGTCAATTTGTCAATTTAACTATCCATTATTATTAAGAGAATGCTAAGAGAATGCTAAGATGCTATGTGTTGTTCGTGTTTATCGGTTGCTGTTAATTTCAACAAAGAGCCTACAAAATATGCTAAGTAGGTTCAGGAACGAGTAGCACAGTACAGTCTAGAATGTTGCTACCCGTACTGCGTCTACCTAGATTTTTCCCTCTGTGGGACTTGAATGGTTCCTAAGAGTCTAAGACTGGCTAAATAGTAAAAGCCTCCTGTCAATAATGATAATTCAGGATCAATCACCACTTTGCCCACGCTTTTTCGTCACCACGGCCCGTGTTGACCATGTTTTCCCCCTGAATAATTAGAACATAAGATGTACAATGCCGTTGAATCATGATCAACCCGGCGCAAAGGATACGGGATGTTTGCTTGAGGTTCGAGAACTCAATCTTGGTTAAGTTTCTTGTCAGGATTCTTTTGGACATGATAAACGAACTATATTAATTAATAATACAATGCTTTTCATTTAAACATAAACAAATTTCGGTCTTGAAGCTTCATTAGGAATTAGATAGATATTTGTTTCAAGGAGCTGAATATTTTGGGTTGAATGAGTCTGGGTTCAATCTAGGTTCATGAGGATCATTGAGCATCCTAATTTTTCGTCATGATTGTCACCAGGCAAAAATCGGGTCGAATTATTGATTGATTTTTTTCAACGAATGATTTTTATAGCTATTAGTACTAATAAGAGATATCGTAATCGTACAAGAACTAAAGAACGTTATTGTGTATTGTGGTTTTCGCGTACAAGAAGATGAAGGGGCTTTGAATGTATTCCATTGGATAAACTCAACTACTGTGCACCGACTACTCCCCGAAAATCTTGTAGCACTCTCGAGGAAGTCAAGGTACTCTCTCTACTTGAAATAAGCACAGTACAACTTTTCCGTTACCACATTATTTGCCCAGTCGTCAGACTCGTCACCTTCATGATTCATCCTCAATCTACGAAGTACTAACTATTATACTCGTTCCCTCATGTAATAATACTAGTGCCGACCTTCTACTCCGTAAGTTTCTAAATTCTTACCCACCCAGCAAACACGAGGCTCGGGTATATTTACGACCAGCATGTTTCGATTCTTGGTATACCTGTTCCCCATTATTATGAGTAGGCCAGTAGGGGTAGAGATGAAGCTAAAGCTAAAAAGCGCCATCCATGGTGATCGCTCTTGCCTCGGATAATGCAGATCTTAGCATATCGGTGTGTATCTCCGTATTTGACAAGTTGGTTAGAGCCTTAGAGGAGACCGAGAAAACATGGTATCCTTCTAAGATTCTTCTATAACCAATAGCCAATAGCTAAGACATAGTGCTACCGCATCTAATTTACTGTGTATCGACTCTACAAGCACAACATCATCGAGGAAACGCCCACAAGACAAATCAAGCTATTGGAAAAATAGAAAACAGCTAATTTTTATATGTTCTTCTGTTCGTCCAGAAGACAATGCTGCGCTGAGGTGGGACCATAACGCCAGCGAAGCTCCTTCATTACCCCCCGGGAGAAGAAACGAACGATGTGGTATACTACTGTAGTCATATAACTCGGCAAGTTCAACGGCGTTTATCTCAACCACCTACAGGCTACACCTGCATCGATGATCGAACATCCGAACAGAACATGATCAATTCTCCGTGGCCTTGCGGATTTGCTATGTTTCGGATGTCCACAAGCCATTTCGATTTGCGGCAGATGATCTCCCGAAGAGGCTTTTTCGCTTCCAGATCAATGCGAACAAGGCAAGGCCGTCTCTCAAATAACGACAAGCATAAATGGGCTGAAGTGTGATAAGTATCACGGTGAGGTAACTATCCGTGTCTTCATGCCATAATCGCCAACGAGTTTCTTCGTCATATCGTTTACAGTACAGTAGTATATGTTCATTGTGTCGCATATCTTACCCTGCGGCGCGGCGTAAATGCAAGGTGATAAGCATATCGTGGCTCGTGCTATAGGAAGCTTCGGAGATGATTTCTGCAAGCAGCCATCCTGGCATGTTGATTAAATTTTTAATCAGTCATAAATTTCCATTTTGCTTTATCCAATGTTGGAATTTGGGTAGCAAATCCCATGAAAATCATTGGTCGGGGAGGTTGGAAACAAAGGGTAAGTCGATCTCTCTCACCTACTTGGAATCCAATTAAAAATCATTCTCTACTACTCTCCCCCCCCCTAAGCAAAGGTTAAATTTTGGGCCTGGAGTAGGGGGGGAGAGTAGTAACGAATCTCTACCTACATGAGTAGATAAACAGAAACTTTACGAACATTATTCGATCATAACTCGCCATAGTTGAGAATAAATCGAGGGTATATCGTCATTGAGCATCAAGTTTAATCATTAGGTTATGATTGGTGCCAAAATTATCTCCTGCAGTGATCTTCGCATCCTAGCGATACTCATCACCAAGGGCCCCAGGAGAGTGGCAGCTTTTGTCGGTCCTTCTCATCCTAGGATTATCGCTGATAGCCACATAGGGCTTTGGAGCTTGCCCCGCGGTCGCCAAAAGATACTATTCATGAACATGTATAGTCAGTTTCTACCTCTATGACCTAGCAAGCACAGCCGGCCCAGTTCCTCATCCAGTGGTGATATGCAAACGACGAACCACTTAGCACATATGTATAGCCATATGTACTGTTACCCCAGGATGTAGCTTTGACAGGTGTTTAATCCTCAACAAGAACAAAAGCCTATCTGCAGTGTTTATTTGGTTGACGACTTATACATTGCACTTCCTGTTCAAGGCTTTTCTGAGTTAGGAACTTTTCGAATCAGTGAGAGATGCATGCGCCCGGAATAGGCAAGGTTTCCCACCAATACGCGTTTGCACGGTACACTTATTAGCCCCTTCATTTAATATATAATGCATGTTTTCAAAAGCCTCATAATCAACCTTTCATGATGCTAACTTTTTCATCACACCGTCAAGAACTTTTAACATCTAAACTTTCGTCAAAGGAGTCTAACCCTCATCCCAATCGTGGCTCTCTATTGACAATTCCCCTTTGTTTTTCCTGCTACCAAGAGATGCGAGAATTGGGGTCACTCAACAGATCCGGGCTGCATATTATTTGCATATATTGGATCTTGAGATCAACTAAAGGACAGGCAACATTTACTAAACGGGGGTCGATCATCCGTCAATACCTGCTTTAAACGCCTGCTCATAGTCTCTAATCCACTTCGCCAACTCACAGATGGGGATGGGCGTATCTCTTAGAGACCTATGAATATTCCGAGAATAAATCTCTATAAGGATCTTTTTGTATCCGGCTGGAAGATTCCTTTCAGAATCTTATTCTGTCTGTAATTTGATCGGTTTACGACGAAAGTGCCACCAGATCCAATCCTCGTCCGAACTTTTACACCACAATTCAATGGGACAAGATGTCACTGAAAACACATTCATTTTGAGTATTTTCAAGTTTAGATTCTCGTAGTACGGAGTTCTAGTTGTGCTTGCCATGAAACATAAGAGGAAAACGTACCCCTGAAGCTACTTCACATTACGCAGTTCCTGTTTTGAGTTCCCTCTTTAACCGCCGACCAAGTCATTGTCTTCCCTGGCATGGAAGGTCGACACCATCGCTACCCAGGTGCTATGAAGGGGAATGTACTTGAAATTTTGCGTGCGGTACCACATTATTTGTTTTCTGTTAGGGCCCTGGACCTTGTTGCAGTTCCCTATAAAACCAATTCATATGCATTGCTTCAGGGTTCGAATCGATTTCTCACCGCAACCTTTAGAAGTTGTGCTTTTCCGAGGATTTTTATTACTATTTCTACTTCTAGTCTGGACGTTGAATTTTCAAAGGATTTAATCATCATTAACTGGTAGGTAGGAAAAATTAGTAAAGATATCCATCTATTCAAACTTCTAAATCAAGACTGTTTTCATGAAGTCTCTCCCTTCGGAGATTTTGTGGAGGGGTGGATCACCTTGAGAACCTTGAGATACCTTACGGAGTATACAGTAGATTGGATCGGGGTAAATACTAAAGATCGAAACCTTTTCCGTTCCCTATTATAATACCTTATGAAGGTCGAAGCGAAGTAACCCATGGCGAATCCAATGGATCAATAGTGGGAGCGATCATTGGGCTATAGGTACCTTTTTCACGCCTGTCCAGCTATAAGCAACGTTTTAACCAGTCTGTGATCGGAGACTCGACCAGTTCAGATCCATTCGCTTCGTAGGAATTACTGATTTTGGTTAGCGATTGTTATTTCAGGACCCAGTAGAGTCTATTTAAAGCTCTTAGTGGAAAAGACGTCGTCCCCAGAAGCTGACTAAATTTTACAAATCTAAAATGGATAACATCACCAATTTAGAAACACGTTTTGAGTTCCACAGACCGGTAGAGCACTGTATGCGTTCACATGGGGGCCGATCTGTTACAACTATCCCCCTCCGATGAAATGTCTTCACCGGGTCAGCGGTACTTAGTCTCGCGTTCTTGTTTGCCAGGCATATTAACCTTCTAGGTCCAGTCATTCCACTATACTTTACAAATTGGGAAGTATTCTAAATGCAACAATAGAGGCGTAAAATGGATATATCACATTTTATATTTGCGCTCCAGTTATAGCAAAGTTCTTTTCTGCAAGCGAGCTGGATGGCTTGCTCATTGAAGGCAGAAAGTCATCCCGTCTTACAAAGTCACCTGCAGATACCCATATCTATAGAGCCAGCCCCTATAGCGCCTATCCGCTAAAAAGTACTGTATGTCCTTTGGGAAGTATCCTCAACCCGAAACTACTATATCTATTTACCAGAAAAATGTCGATTCTTGCCTTTACTGTACTTGTGTGCCTTCACAATCACGCGGCAATCGATTCCCCAAAATTCGGAAGAAGCCACTCGGACAAAAACTTCCCATAGCCGTTAGAATACTGCAACATTGTGGCTTCTTTCATTTCTTTTGCTGTTCTTCGAACCAAATATTGGTGGCGTTGTTAAAACGGCGACAGTTTACGACTTTTGCTTCTAACTTTCTTCTTTTCTCGAATAGCCCACAAGATACTCCGTTCGTTGCAAACACAAAATCCGGGGGCTTGGGGCTGAAAATGGCTCGTCTGTCCTGTTTTGTACAATAGTGTATGATCTCAACCTTGACTAGGAAAGAAGCTTGAAATGTCTCTTGGTTTGTGCCACAACGAGCTGGGCAACTACAGGGACTGACAAACGGTTCCACCAACCTGTACCGCTCGTTTCACAACATGCTTGGAATATAGCTGAATGAGGAGATTGAAGAACAAATTTTTGGGCATGCGCAGCTAGGGCTGAACATCTAAAATCAATTCGAAGCGCGCGTCCCTGCGTCTGCATTTTGATGATGTATGTATAATACATCTAACCTTAGGCTACGACACAACCAGACAATCACACACACAGATCGCGACAGAAGGTATCTCCTACGCACAATGAAAATAACCGGAAGGAAGCATCCACAATCCACAATCCCCATTCCCTGAAGCCTCCCCCCTCACCATCTCTCTGCATGATTATTTCAAATAAAACCATGTCCTTCACTCACATATCTTCGCTACAATCAGCACCCTCTCGAGATACCTGGCACTGATTAAGATAGCTAGCTGGCTATTTTCACAGCGGTCCCTTAATGGATAATCTTTTCAAGCGAAGAAAATGAAATCCTTACCTACTAAAAAAACCTAGATATCACTTCCTGATTACACGTTTACATCACACCGCATGCTTACCTGCCCCGGATCGTCATGCGCGTTGTCCCCCGTACCAGTTTTACTGGCGCGTGCTGCTGCTGACCGCTTACAACATTTAATATCAGAATCCTGTTTCGCTACTGGGGTAAATAGGGGAATGCGACGAAATGTGAGCAAATGGAGATTCTCCGCAAGTGGCTTCGGAAGGGGCTTCCGTGAATGGAAATGTGGCGGCGAGAGCCTGAGGTTATTTGCATAATGCTGGTTGATAGTAGATATGGGTTTTGGTTTGCTTTAGGGTTGGTGTGAAACGAAGAGGCTTTTACCGAGTGGTACTTTGTGGACATGGCTGAAAATGCTACGGAAGAGGTATTCTCTTATAAACAATGCTTGCTATTTGTTGGACGAGATTTATTAGAACCCCTTTTAGTGAACGAGGATCTGGATATCTATAGCCAATGCTATGATCCCTGGTCGCATGGCTCTTCTTTCAATTGAACATTCAGTACACTATCGAATGCGCGCTTCCAGAGTAAGATGTTTTTCTAATCCGTCTTTTAGCAAGCCATCAATGTACTACCAAACTTTTACGCATAATGAGAAATAAAGCTGTTTAAAAAATTGCACCTTTTCTAGTTATCGAGAAGTAGAAATTGAATGGGCATACAGCTATCTTTCAAATATATATCTGACTTTCGCCATCTCTCAATATCTTTGAAATTTATACACATCCTATTATAAGCATCCACAAATACCAAAGCTCTGAATAAGCATCAGGCAAAAGAACAGACGATCTCGTTCATGCACCTACCCGAACCTTCCAAACAAGCATTGAAAATCATCCCCATCTACCCGAAGCCGAGGTCCTGCATTTGAACATCAATCCTACCCTTTTCCTCGGTGCAGCCCCCAATACGGAAGCTTGAAAATGAGATGAAACACACAAAGTTTGGATGGGGAAGTAGCGGCGAAAGTAGGAGAATTAAAAGTTTGTGTCATGTTTTAAGGTTCGGGTTTGAGCTTTGGGATGTGACAGGGGATTTCGGGAGGGAGGTGATGGATGGTATGTCACGGCTGGGGTTACGTGTTGTGTGACTTGAGACGACGTGAAACTTTGTGGCTGGTGGTGGAGTTACTGGATTGTATATCGAGGAAGTTTTGTAGTTGGGGTGGTTGGGCGCTTGAGTTGGTGGGTTTTTTGTTTTTGTACCTTAAGGAGGCAAAGAGGAAATGCTGTTTTGGATGGG